>JAJSRW010000166.1:0-65040 GCA_022414725.1 Microglena sp. YARC | reverse complement strand
TAATAAGACATCGCCTAATTTTATGCATTTACTGAAATGGAATGGTGGGTGGTTTGGCCCCATTTAAAAGCAAACCGAGCTGCCGCCCCTCAAACCTCTATCACGCCTCGTAATCTAAGACATGCCTATTCTATATGCATTACTGATGAGTGACTGGTGGGGTTGGCCCCTTTAAAGCAAACAGGGCTGCCACCCACTCAACCATCACAGCTGCCTCGTAAATAAGAACATCGCTATTTATACGTGCATTTACTGAAATGGATGAATGGTGGTTGGACGCCCCATTTAAAGCAAACGGGCTGCCCCCCAAATGCAAAACGCTCAAACGTCCCTCGTAATTAAAGGACATAGCTTATTATTATGCATTTACTGAAATGGAATGGATGGTGGTTGGCCCCATTTTAAAGAACCGGCTGCCCCCCTCAACCTCACGCCTCGTAATAAGTCATGCTATGTATATGGCTATTTACTGAATGTAGATGGATGGTGGTTGGCCGCATGTTAAAGCAAACGGGCTGCCCCCGCTCAACCTCACGCCTCGTAATAAGGAACCATGCTATTTATATGCATTTACTTAATGGATGGATGGTGGTGGACTCCCATTTAAAGCAAACGGGCTGCCCCCCCTCAACCTCAACGCCTCGTAATAAGACCCATGCTATTCATATGCATTTACTGAATGGATGGATGGTAGTTGGGCCCCTATTCTAAAGCAAAACGGGCCGCCCCCCCTCAACCTCAAACGCCTCGTAATAAGACATGCTATTATATATGCCATTTACTGAATGGACGTGATGGTGGTTGGCCCCATTTTAAAGCAAACGGGGCGTGCCACGCCAATGCGTCATACGCCTCCGTAATAAGACCATGCTATTTATTGCATTTACCTGAATGGATGGGATGGTGGTTGCGCCTTTAAAGCAAACGGGCTGCCACCCTGCAAGCGCCTCACTGCCTGTATAAGACATGCTCATTTATATGCATTTACTGAATGGAATTGCGACTGGTGGTTGGCCCCATTTCAAAGCAAACGGGCGTGCCTCCCACTATAGAAAGTCCCTCACCTCACGCCTCGTAATAAGACAGTCTTATTTATATGCATTTATCTGAAAATGGATGGATGGGGTGGTTGGGCCCCCAATTTTAAAGCAAACGGGCTGCCCACCCTCAATCCTCACGCCTCGTAAAATTAGACATCTATTTATAATGCATTTACGAATGGATGGATGGTGGTTGCCCCATTTAAAGCAAACGGGCTGCCCCCCTCAACCTCAGTCTGAACAAAAAGCGCACTCGTAATAAGACAAATGCTACTTATTATGCATTTACTGAATGGGATGGATGGTGGTTGGCCCCATTTAAAGCAAAACTGGGCTGCCCCCTCAACCTCACGCCTCGTAATAAGACATCGCTATTATATGCATTTACTGAAAATGGATGGATGGTGGTTGGCCCCCATTTAAAGCAAACGGGTCTGGAGCGCGCGCGCCTCAACCTCAATAGCCTCGTAATAAGACATGCTATTTATATGCATTTAACCTTGGAAATGGATGGATGGATGGTTGGCCCCATTTTAAAGCAAAACAGGTGCCCCCCCTCAACCTCACGCCCGTAATAAGACAATGCTATTTATATGTGCATTACTGAATGGATGGATGGTGGTTGGCCCCATTTAAAGCAAACGGGCTGCCCCCCTCAAACCATCGACGCCTCGAATAGAGAACAGTGCTATTTATAACATGGCAAAATTACTGAATGTTGATGGATGGTGGTTTTGGCCCCATTTAAAGCAAACGGCTGCCCCCTAAACCTCCAAAAACGCCTCGTAATAAGCACATGCTATTTATTAATGCAATTTACTGAATGGGATGGATGGTGGTTGGCCTCATTTAATAGCAAACGGGGCTGCCCCCCTCAACCTCATACGCCTCGTAATAAGAACATGCTATTTATATGCATATTACTGGAATGGATGATGGTGGTTTGGCTCCCAATTTAAAAGCAATACGGGGCTGCCCCCCTCAACCTCACGCCTCGTAATTAAAGACATGGCTATTTAATATGCATTACTGAATGGATGGATGGTGGTTTGGCCCATTTAAAGCAATACGGCCTTGCCCCCTCACCTCGACGCCTCGTAATAATTGAATGCTATTCTATATGCAAGTGTACTAGAGAATAGAGTGGATGGTGGTTGGCTCTCTCTATTTAAAAGCAAAACGGGCCTGCCCCCGCTCAACCTCAACGCCTCGTAATAAGACATGCTATTTATATGCATTTTACAATAGATGGATGGATGGCTGGTTGGCCCCGATTTAAAGCAAACGGGCTGCCCCCTCAAACCTCTTACGCCTCGTAATCAAGACATGCTATTTATATTGCAATTTACTGAATGGATGGATGGTGGTGGCCCCATTTAAGCAAAACGGGCCTGCCCGCCCCTCAACCTCAACGCCTCGTAATAAGACATGCTATTTATATGCATTTACCTGAATGGATGGATGGGTGTTGCCCCATTTTAAGCAACGGGGCTGCCCCCACTGCAACCTCTTCGCGCCTCGTAATAAGACCAGTAAAGGCTATTTATGATGCATTGTACTGAAATGGATGGATGGTAGGTTGGCCCCATTTTAATAAGCCAAACGGTGCTGACCCATCCCCTCAACCTCGCGCCCTCGGTAATAAGAAACATGCTTATTTATATGCAAATTTACTGAATGGATTGGATGGTGGTTGGCCCCATTTAAGAGCAACACGGGCTGGCCCCGCCTCAACCTCGTCACGCCTTCGTAATCCTATATAGACTAAGCCATATATTCTCTCTATATAACTCTTGAATAGATGGATTGGTGGTTGGCCCCATTTGTAAAGCATAACGGGCTGCCCCCCCAAACTCCACGCTCGTAATAAGACATGCTATTTATATGCATTTACTGAATGGATGGAGAGGTGGTTGGCCCCATAAAAGCAAACGGGCTGCCCCCCTCAACCCATGACTTTGGCCTCAACGCCTCGTATAAGAAACATGCTATTTTTAATATGCATTTGACTAGAAATGAGATGGATGTGGTTGGCCCCATTTCAAAGCAAACGGGCCTGCCCCCCTCAACCTCACGCCTCGTAATAAGACATGAGCTATTTATGTGCATTTACTGAAATGGAATGGATGGTGGTTGGCCCCATTTAAACAAACGGGCCTGCCCCCACTCAACCTCACGCCTCGTATATATTAAAGACATGCTATTTATATGCCATTTACTGAATGGATGGAATGGTTGGTTGGCCCCATTTTAAAGCAGAACGGGCTGCCCTCCTCAAACCTCACGCCTCGTAATAAAGACAATTGCTAAATTATATGCATTTACTGAATGGATGGATGGGTGGTTGGCCCCATTAAAGCAAACGGGCCTGCCCCCTCAACCTCACGGCCATCGTAATAAGACATGCTATTCATATGCATTTACTGAAATGGATGGATGGGTAAGGTTGCCCAATTTAAAGCAAACGGGCTGCCCCCCTTCAACCCTCACGCCTCGTAATAAGAACATGCTATTTTATAATGACATTTAACCTGAATGGTGGATGGTTGGTTGGCCCCATTTAAAGCAAACCGGGCTGCCACCCCTCAACCTGACCGCCTCGTAATAAGACATGCTATTTATACTGCATTTACTGAAACATGGCTGATGGTGGGTTGGCCCCATTTATAAGCAAACGGGCTGCCCCCCTCAAACACTTCCCACGCCTCGTAATAAGGACATTGCTATTTATATGCAATTTTTACTGAATGGATGGATGGTGGGTCGTGGCCCCCATTTAAAAGCAAACGGGACTGCCCCCCAACTTCACCTCAACGCCTTCGTAATAAGACATGCCTCATGGAGTTTATATGCATTTACTTGAGGACATCATGGAGTGGGATGGTGGTTGCCCCGATTTAAAAAAAAAAGCCGGGACCTGCCCCCCTCAACTCTCCGCCTCCGTAATAAGAACATCGCTATTATAAAATACTGCATTTACTGAAATGGAATAGGACTGGTGGTTGGCCCACTTTAACAGCAAAACCGGGCTTGCCCACCTCGAACCTCCACCCTCGTAATAAGACATGCTTATTTATATGCATTTACTAGAATGGAATGGATGGTGGTTGGCCCATTTAAAGCAAACGGGCTGCCCCCCACTCAAAAACCATCACGCCTCGGTAAAATAAGAACTAATGCTATTTATATGCATTTTACTGAATGGATGGATGGTAGTGGCCCCATTTAAAGCAAAACGGGCCTGCCCCCCCCTCAACCTCACAGCCTCGTAATAAGACATGCTATTTTATATGCATTTACTGAATGGATTGGTGGTGGTTTGGCCCCATTTAAAGCAAACGGGCTGCTCCCTCAAACCTCGACGCCCCGTAATAAGACAATGCTATTTAATATGATTTAACTGAATGGAATTGGATTGGTGTTGTGCTCTCCCATTTAAAGGCAAACGGGCTGCCCCCACACTTCAACCTCAACGCTTAGCGTTAAGTTACAGACAGTACTGCTGAGCATAACTAGGTATAGTAACTCTGCACGCCACTGCTATCACTAAACTGACGCAAGATGCGGAATCCCCGAGTTGATCGTAACAGTACAGGAGACAGCCAGCGACTTACACATATTGACTATCAGAATTTGCGCGCTTACATGCATATCTCGACTCAGTAATGCGTGTTGAGAATCAAGCACAGTATTGCCCATTCATCTAAAATTATCTCGCGAGATATCGCTCGTAAATAAGACATCGCTATTAATCTAATTACATCCATATTGGTACTGGGATCACATGGACTGGATGGTGGTATGGTCTAGCGCCGACAGTTTCAAAAGCAAACGGGCTGCACCCCTCCAACCTCACTACGCCTCGTAATACAGAAACATAAGATAATAATGACGATGCTAATTTATATGCATTTACTGAGTGATATTTGGATGGTGGTTGGCCCCATTTAAAAGCAACGGGCTTGCCCCCCTCAACCTCACGGCCTCGTAATAAAGACAATGGCTATTTATGATTGCATTTACTGAAATGGAAACTGGATATGGTGGTTGGCCATTTAAAAAGAGCAAAACGGCTGCCGACCCCTCAACCTCGCGCCTCGTAAATAAGACCATGCTATTCTATATGCATTTACTGAAAGTGATGGATGGTGGTTGGGGCACCCATTTAAAGCAAACGGCTGCCTCCCGCTCAACTCTTCGCCGCCTGGCCGTAATAAGAACATGCTATTTTATTATGCATTTACTGAATGGAATGGATGGTGGTTGGCCCCATTTCAAAATGCAACGGGCTGCCCCCTCCAACCGGTCCACGCCCTCGTAATATAGACATGGCTACTTATATATGCATTTACTGAAATGGACTGGATGGTGGTTGGCCCCATTTAAAGCAAACGGGCTGCCCCCTCAACCTCAACGCGCTCGCGTATGAAGACATGCTATTTATATGCATTTACTGGATGGATGGTTGGTTGGCCCCATTTAAAGCAAACGGGCTTGCCCCCTCACCTCAGCCTTCGTAAATAGAGACCATGCTATTTATATTTGCAAATATGCCATTTACTGAATGGATGGATGGATGGTGGTGGCCCCAATTTACAAGCAAAGGGCTGCCCCCTCTCAAACCTCATCGCCTCGTAATAAGAACATGCTTTTATCATGCATTTACTGATGGATGGATGGTGGTTGGCCCCATTTAAAGCCAAAAACGGGCTGCCCCTCAACTCACGCCTCGTAATAAGACATGCTTAATTTAATATTGCATTTACTAGAATGGATGGATTGGTGGTTGGACCCCAGTAAAGCAAAACGGGCGTCCCCCCCTCAACCTCTACGCTCGTAATAAGACATCGGCTTATTTATGGATTTTATGAGATGGATGGTTGGTTGGCCCCCATTTAAAGCAAACGGGCTGCCCCCCTCAACCTCACGCCTCGTAATAAGACATTGCTACTTTCATATGCATTTACCTGAATGGATGGATGGGGTGGGTTAAACATTTAAAGCAAACGGACGCCCCCACCCACTCAACCTCCTCGTAATAAAGAGAATGCTAGTTGTATTATGCATTTACTGAATTTTGGATGGAGTGGTTGGTTGGCCCCATTTAAAGCCAACCCACTGGCTGCCCCCTCAACCTTCCGCCTCGTAATAAGAATGCTATTTATATGCATTTACTGAATGGATGGATGGTGGTTGGCCACCCATTTAAAAGCAGACGGCCTGCCTCCCCTCAACCTCAAAGCTCCTCAAGACCACGCCTAACAACTCGTCAATAAGACAGCCTCGAATAGCGTTAGAACATGCTATTTATATGCATTTACTGAAATGGATGGATGGTGGTTGGCCCCATTTAAAGCAAACGGCGGGCTTTTTTGCCCCCTCAAACAAACTCAACGCCTTCGTAATAAGACATGCTATTTATATGCATTTACTGAATGGAAATCGGATGGTGGTTGGGCCCATTTAGAAGCAAACGGGCTGCCCCCCTCAACCTCTACGCTCGTAATAAGACATGCTATAATTATATGCATTTACTGAATGGATGGATGGTGGTATGGCTGCCCATTTAAAGCAAACGGGCTGCCCCCCCTCAAACCCTCAGGACGCCTCGTAATAGACGATGCTATTTAATATGCATTTACTGAATGGATGGATGGTGGTTGGCCCCATTTTAAAGCAAACGGGCTGCCCCCTGCTCAACCTCACGCCTCGTAATAAGACATGCTATTTTATAATTTTGCATTTACTGAATGGATGGAATGGTGGTTGGCCCCATTTAAAGCAAACGGTGCTGCCCCCCTCAACCTCACGCCCGCTCGTAATAGACATGCTATTTAATATGCATTTACTGAATGGATGGATGGTGGTTGGCCTCCATTTAAAGCAAACGGGCTGCCGTCCCGCTTCAAGCCTCACGACTCGTAATAGAACATGCTATTCATAATGCAATTTACTTGATGGATGGAATGGTTGGTTTTGGCCCACATTTAAAAGCAAACGGGCCTCAACCTGCCCCACGCCTGCGTAATAAGGACATGCTATTAATATGCATTTACTGATGGATGGATGGTGGGTTGGCCCCATTTTAAAGCAAACGGCTGCCCCCTCAACCTCGGCGCCTCGTAATAGACATGCTATTTTATATGCTATCTTACTCGAATGGATTTTGGATGGTGGGTTTGGTGGTTAACGCACACGGGCTGCCCCCCTCAACCTCGCGCCTCGTAATCAGACATGCTATTTTATATGCATTTACTGAATGGATTGGATGGTGGTTGGCCCATATTAAAGCAAACGGGCTGCCCCCCTCAGCACTCTATTTATATGCACTGAATGGACTGGGATGGTGGTTGGCCCCATTTCAAGCAAACAGGGCTGCCCCCCGTATCAACCCTCACGCCCGGCTCTAATAAGACATAGCTATTTATATGCATCATTTACTGAATGGATGGAGGGTGGTTGCGCCCCATTTAAAGCAAACGGGCTGCCCCCCTCAACCCACGCCTCGTAATGAAGACTTATGCTTTATTTATATGCATTTACTGAATGGATGGATGGTGGTTGGCCCCATTTAAAGCAAACGGGCTGCCCCCCCTCTTTACTCACGCCTCGTAATAAGCACATGCTATTTATATGCCATTTTACTGAATGGATGGATGGTGGTTGGGCCCATTTAAAGCAAACGGGCTGCCCCCTCAACCTCACGCCTCGTAATAAGCATGCTATTTATATGCATTTACTAATGGATGGATGGTGGTTGGCCCCATTTAAAGCAAACGGCTGCCCCCCTCAACCTCACGCCTCGTAAATAAGACATGCTATTTAATATGCATTTACTGATGGATGGATGGTGGTTGGCACCCCATTTATTTAAGCGGGCTGCCCCCTCACCTCAACCTCACCTCGTAATAAGACATGCTATTTATATGCATTTACTTGGATGGTGGTTGGCCCATTTAAAGCAAACGGGCTGCCCCCTCAACCTCACGCCTCGTAATAAGACAAACACGGGTGCCCCTCCAACCTCGCCCTCGTAATATGCTATTTAATGCATTTACTGAATGGATGGATGGTGGTTGGCCCCATTTAAAGCAAACGGGCTGCCCCCCTCAACCTCACGCCTCGTAATAAGACATGCTATTTATATGCATTTACTGAATGGATGGATGGTGGTTGGCCCCATTTAAAGCAAACGGGCTGCCCCCTCAACCTCACGCCTCGTAATAAGACATGCTATTTATATGCATTTACTGAATGGATGGATGGTGGTTGGTTGCTGCTAGACGTAATAAGACATGCTATTATATGCATTTACTGAATGGATGGATGGTGGTTGGCCCCATTTAAAGCAAACGGGCTGCCCCCCTCAACCTCGCGCCTCGTAATAAGACATGCTATTTATATGCATTTACTGAATGGAATGGATGTGGTTGGCCCCCATTTAAGCAAACGGGCTGCCCCCTCAACTCACCTCGTAATAAGACATTATTTATATGCATTTACTGAATGGATGGATGGTGGTTGGCCCCATTTAAAGCAAACGGGCTGCCCCCCTCAAACCTCACGCCTCGTAAATAAGACATGCTATTTATATGCATTTACTGAATGGATGGAATGGTGGTTGGCCCATTTAAAGCAAACGGGCTGCCCCCCCTCAACCTCAACGCCTCGTAATAAGACATGCTATTTATATGCATTTACTGAATGGATGGATGGTGGTTGGCCCCATTTAAAGCAAACGGGCTGCCCCCCTCAACCTCACGCCTCGTAATAAGACATGCTATTCATATGCATTTACTGAATGGATGGATGGTGGTTGGCCCCATTTAAAGCAAACGGGCTGCCCCCCTCAACCTCACGCCTCGTAATAAGACATGCTATTTATATGCATTTACTGAATGGATGGATGGTGGTTGGCCCCATTTAAAGCAAACGGGCTGCCCCCCTTTCAACCTCACGCCTCGTAATAAGACATGCTATTTATATGCATTTACTGAATGGATTGGATGGTGGTTGGCCCCATTTAAAGCAAACGGGCTGCCCCTCAACCTCGCGCCTCGTAATAAGACATGCTATTTATATGCATTTACTGAATGGATGGATGGTGGTTGGCCCCATTTTAAAAGCAAACGGCTGCCCCCCTCAACCTCACGCCTCGTAATAAGAACATGCATTTACTGAATGATATTTGGCCCCATAAAGCAAACGGGCTGCATTTACTGAATGGATGGATGGTGGTTGGCCCCATTTAAAGCCCCCCTCAAACGGGCTTGCCCCCTCAAACCTCACGCCTCGTAATAAGACATGCTATTTATATGCATTTACTGAATGGATGGATGGTGGTTGGCCCCATTTAAAGCAAACGGGCTGCCCCCCTCAACCTCACGCCTCGTAATAAGACATGCTATTTATATGCATTTACTGAATGGATGGATGGTGGTTGGCCCCATTTAAAAAAAAACGGGCTGCCCCCCTCAACCTCACGCCTCGTAATAAGACATGCTATTTATATGCATTTACTGAATGGATGGATGGTGGTTGGCCCCATTTAAAGCAAACGGGCTGCCCCCCTCAACCTCACGCCTCGTAATAAGACATGCTATTTATATGCATTTACTGAATGGATGGATGGTGGTTGGCCCCATTTAAAGCAAACGGGCTGCCCCCCTCAACCTCACGCCTCGTAATAAGACATGCTATTTATATGCATTTACTGAATGGATGGATGGTGTTGGCCCCATTTAAAGCAAACGGGCTGCCCCCCCTCAACCTCACGCCTCGTAATAAGACATGCTATTTATATGCATTTACTGAATGGATGGATGGTGGTTGGCCCCATTTAAAGCAAACGGGCTGCCCCCCCTCAACCTCACGCCTCGTAATAAGACATGCTATTTATATGCATTTACTGAATGGATGGATGGTGGTTGGCCCCATTTAAAGCAAACGGGCTGCCCCCCTCAACCTCACCTCGCGCCTCGTAATAAGACATGCTATTTATATGCATTTACTGAATGGATGGATGGTGGTTGGCCCCATTTAAAGCAAACGGGCTGCCCCCCTCAACCTCACGCCTCGTAATAAGACATGCTATTTATATGCATTTACTGAATGGATGGATGGTGGTTGGCCCCATTTAAAGCAAACGGGCTGCCCCTCAACCTCACGCCTCGTAATAAGACATGCTATTTTATATGCATTTACTGAATGGATGGATGGTGGTTGGCCCCATTTAAAGCAAACGGGCTGCCCCCCCTCAACCTCACGCCTCGTAATAAGACATGCTATTTATATGCATTTACTGAATGGATGGATGGTGGGTTGGCCCCATTTAAAGCAAACGGGCTGCCCCCCTCAACCTCACGCCTCGTAATAAGACATGCTATTTATATGCATTTACTGAATGGATGGATGGTGGTTGGCCCATTTAAAAGCAAACGGGCTGCCCCCCTCAACCTCAGCGCCTCGTAATAAGACATGCTATTTATATGCATTTACTGAATGGATGGATGGTGGTTTGGCCCCATTTAAAGCAAACGGGCTGCCCCCCTCAACCTCACGCCTCGTAATAAGACATGCTATTTATATGGCATTTACTGAATGGATGGATGGTGGTTGGCCCCCATTTAAAGCAAACGGGCTGCCCCCCTCAACCTCACGCCTCGTAATAAGACATGCTATTTATATGCATTTACTGAATGGATGGATGGTGGTGGTAAAGCAAACGGGCTGGCCCCATTTAAAGCAACGGGCCTGCCCCCTCAACCTCACGCCTCGTAATAAGACATGCTATTTATATGCATTTACTGAATGGATGGATGGTGGTTGGCCCCATTTTAAAGCAAACGGGCTGCCCCCCTCAACCTCACGCCTCGTAATAAGACATGCTATTTATATGCATTTACTGAATGGATGGATGGTGGTTGGCCCCATTTAAAGCAAACGGGCTGCCCCCTCAACCTCACGCCTCGTAATAAGACATGCTATTTATATGCATTTACTGAATGGATGGATGGTGGTTGGCCCCATTTAAAGCAAACGGGCTGCCCCCCTCAACCTCACGCCTCGTAATAAGACATGCTATTTATATGCATTTACTGAATGGATGGATGGTGGTTTGGCCCCATTTAAAGCAAACGGGCTGCCCCCTCACCTCACTTGCCTCGTAATAAGACATGCTATTTATATGCATTTACTGAATGGATGGTGGTGGTTGGCCCCATTTTAAAGCAAACGGGCCTGCCCCCTCAACCTCGCGCCTCGTAATAAGACATGCTATTTATATGCATTTACTGAATGGATGGATGGTGGTTGGCCCCATTTAAAGCAAACGGGCTGCCCCCCTCAACCTCACGCCTCGTAATAAAGACATGCTATTTATATGCATTTACTGAATGGATGGATTGGTGGTTGGCCCCATTTAAAAAAAACGGCTGCCCCCCTCAACCTCACGCCTCGTAATAAGACATGCTATTTATATGCATTTACTGAATGGATGCTGCCCCCCTCAACCTCCGATGATTTATGGATGGCATTTACTGAATGGATGGATGGTGGTTGGCCCCATTTAAAAAAGCAACACGGCCTCGCTGCCTCAATTGCATTTATATGCATTTACTGAAATGGATGGATGGTGGTTGGCCCCATTTAAAGCAAACGGGCTGCCCCCCTCAACCTCACGCCTCGTAATAAGACATGCTATTTATATGCATTTACTGAATGGATGGATGGTGGTTGGCCCCATTCAAAACAAACGGGCTGCCCCCCTCAACCTCACGCCTCGTAATAAGACATGCTATTTATATGCATTTACTGAATGGATGGATGGTGGTTGGCCCCATTTAAAGCAAACGGGCTGCCCCCCTCAACCTCACGCCTCGTAATAAGACATACCCTTTTTTATTTTGTATTTATTTACTGAATGGATGGATAGTGGTTGGCCCCATTTAAAGCAAACGGACTGCCCCCCTCATGTAGAATTTCAACTACTACTTTAAAGTAGTGAGTGGTGCCAGTCATCCCAGTGTAGTGCGGTTCAGAGGCAATTTGACCTCCATGGGAAAAAACGAATTTGATGCTGATGAAAGCGCGCGTGAATGCGGACACATACAACTATCTAATTTCTCGAGCAGCACAGTTTTCGAGGAGATGTGTTGCTTTCGAGACTGGTGTCGTTTGGGTCCTGTCATGCCTCGTATTTGAGGCAACCCACTAAAGGGATGATAGCCCCCCCCCCCCACACACACCCCACCCCACCCCATTGGTGGTTGGCTCCAGTGAAAGCAAACGAGGTGCCCCCCTTAACCTCACACCTCATAATAAGGCGTACTATTTATTTATTTAGTGAATGGATGAATAGATCAGTGGCTTCATGAATTAATCAAAGGAACAAAAAATGAATAGATGGGCCAGGCTGGGCACTTCAAAATTGAAAATGTATACATCTTGCCACGGGCCCGAGGTTGAAAGAAACTTCCCGTTCGCTTGCACTGGGGTATGGTTACTGTGGGGGTTGCTTTTGCAGATTGCTACTGCACCTGAGCTCGGGCTACCGCGCGGCACGGAGGAAAGTTCTTGGCCTCTTTCAAGGCGGCAGGTTGGCAATCGTGAACCTGGAAATGGGTCGGGTGGGCATTTGAATGAATAGCGTTCCTTTGCGGGCTAGAAATTGCCAACCCTATGATACCACACCACACCACACCACCCTTCCCAGCCTCACCAAACCACACCGAACTTCCACATCCAAAACTCTCCCATGCGTTTCCATCCTCCTCAGCTCCATCGAATGATATCATATTGCCAACCCTCAAGGCGGCAGGTTGGCAATATGATATCATATGATATCATGTCATCATATGATATCATATGATGCCAGCGGTCTGACTAGGGAACTTTGGCCTGGGCCATCATATCATATGATATGAAATCATATGATTTGTTTATGATATCATATGATATCATACCTGTCTTTGGTCAACATCATATGATTTTTGAATGATATCATATGATATACTCGTCTTTGGTCAACATCATGTGATTTGCCGTTCCCTAGCTTTAAGGAGGTGGGGGCAATTTATATTTAAGAATTTGGGGCTTTTTCGTTTTAAGCCCTTCCTATCACGTTTGGGCAAATGTATGTATGTATGTATGTTTGTATGTACGTATGTATGTTGCAGTCCAGGGGTAGGCCAAATAGGCTAAAGGTTACATGCTCAACCGTGACAGGAAGACCTAAAAATAAACAATATTGATGAACTGAACCCCAAATAATCGTTTACCGACGGGGTCTCTGAGTTCGTGCTACAGTCATAATTCAATTACACGATTACAAGTATTAGTGAACTGAACCCTGAACTGCACCTCTTCGTACAGCGGTCTGCATGTATGCATGTTCCAGTCCAGGGGTAGGTCAAATAGGCTAAAGGGACTTGCCCAACCATGACAGGAAGAGCTAAAAAGAAAAATATTGATGTACTGAACCCCAAACAATTGTTGTATCGACGGGGTCCCTGAGTTCGTGCTACAGTGATTATTCAATTCTACTAAGCTTTCCCCATTTTAGAGGGGGGCCTGAGGGGGGGCCTGAGTTCGTGCTACAGTGATTATTTAATTCTACTAATTATAACTGAAATACTGTGATTATTTAATTCTACAATTATAATTGAATCCCAACTGCACACAGTCAAGACATGTCTAGCCCACCTAACATGTTCCTTGGTTTCTGCAGGTATCGCACGGGAGGACTTGGGAATGATAGACGGTGAGCAGCTCTAAGCTGGCTGAACCATGTAACAATCAAAATACAGCCATTTATTTAATTCTACAATTATAAGTATTGATGAACTGAACCCTGAACTGCACCTCTTCGTAGAGCGGTCTGTGGGAATGCCCCTTCTGCGGCATTGAAGCAGTAGGCAACCAGATCCAGTGGGGAATGCATGGAACCGTCACCTGCTCAGATTTGGAACCCTCCAGCTCCCTGAGCCCATGCACGGACGGCCATTCTGGGTCAGGGTCCGCAGCGACTGGGCAAACTTCTGCGGGGGCCATGACCCTGGAGGCTGATGACCTGGCTTTGCATGCGCTAGCTGGCATGAGCCCCGAGGTGTGGTGCGCCATGTCTCCGGCCAAGCGAGATGAGAGAACAATACAGGTTTCGGTAAGATGACTCTGTTGGAGGAGAGAGGGTGGCTGGGTGTGTGCATTGGGGTGGGGGGGGGATGTAGATTGCATTGGGAAGTGGAGGGAAGTGTGTGGGTGTGTATGTGTGGGTGTGTGGGTGTGGGGGGGGGGGGGGAAGGGCACATCTTGGTGGTGTTTAACAAGGCACACACCTGGCCTGGCTGGGGTTGTTGGGTTGACACACACCTAACCCCGATTGTTTGTCTCAAGTTTTTCTCTTGAAGCTTTTGCATGACAGTGTTTGTGGGTGGGTGGGTGGGTGGGTATGTGTATCTGCATCAGCTTGAAGCTCGTATTCCAGTGTTTGTGTACTCCAACAGCTGCGTAAGACATCAACTAGAAGTTGGTAAATGCCCTTGTACTACACGTGTGCGTTGTTGTCTGTTCTCCATTGTCTTGTCCAACAGCTACATGAAACATCAAGTAGAAGTTGGAAAACGCCCTTTCAATACACGTGTTTGTTGTTGTCTGCTCTCCATTGTGCTGTCCAACAGCTACATATAACAAGAACTAGAAGTTGGTCAATGCCCTTGTAGTACACGTGTTTGTTGTAGTTTGTTGTCCATTGTGTTGTCCAACAGCTGCATGAAACATCAATAAGAAGTGGGAAAATGCCATTGTAATACACGTGCTTGTTGTTGTCTATTGTTGTTGTTGTATTGCATGCATACTCCACAATACTACTAGCTGCTTGATCCCACATGCTGTTGTACCTTCTCAGCATTAACTCAGGGCCCTCCTCGGTAAAACGATTGTTTGGGGGTCAGTTCATCAGTGCCTTTTCGTTTTAGCCCCTCCTGTTACTGTTGGTCAAGTCCCTTTAGCCTATTTGGCCTACTCCTGGACTGTAACAACAACAACAACAACAACAACGACAGCAACAACAACAACAACAACAACAAAGGCAACAACCTTTGCATTTGCACAGTGTGGGGGCTATAGTCAAGCAGCACAAGAACCTTCAAGACAGGGATCCAGTAAATGGATTGTCAGCTTGTACTGCAAGCCTGAGTCGGGAACCGCCATAGAAGAAGCTGGGCGTGCTGCAGTGGGCAAGAATAGCAATACCAATCTACGCATCGCACACATGCAGCCCCTAATGTGGAGCTGAGAGAATTTGAATTTGAATTATTACATTTTTGTTTTGTTTTTTACCCAGAACAGCTGGTCTTGAAATATTGGTGTCTCGCCATCTTATAAGCAGGGTACTTCAAATTGCCAAATTGGTCAGCGCTTTAGCGCACTTAAAAACAAAAAAACTGCGCTTTGTAGTGCAAAAAGCGCAAAAATTGCTTGCTGCGCCCACAGGGAGTTGCAAAAAACTGCGCTTAAAGCGTTGAGGGGGTCAAAAAGTCAGCGCTCAAAAGCGCAAAAGCGCGCGCTTTGAATTACCCTGCTTATAAGGATGAAGGTGGATTCAGCCTGCCGCCCCCTGGCTTCTGTGGGGTCTGCGTGTTCGCGGGAGGGTGGGGGGTCTGTGGGTCTCGGTCTGGGTCTCGGTCCCAGACCGAGACCCACACCGGTCTAGGTGCAATGGTTGAGGTGTATTTATTATTAGTTGTGAATGGACTTTCACCCCAGGAGGTGGGTCTCCCGACACAAACCAGCGACACCTAGGATTCAGTTTGAATGGCATGGCCACTCCTAAAACATAGTAGGTGTGATGGGTGGTTGAGTGTTTGTGAGGAACGCTAGAGTTCAACTCAGTGTCAAACTACCATTCATATTCTGCGACCCATCCTTTGTTACCATGTAGGCTGTCAGGATTTCCATAGTGCACACACTGGTGCATACATTGTAGCATGGCATCAGGGCTGAGGCAGTTCGTGTGTTTGTTGCTGATGCCCAGTAGTCTCTTATTTACACTTTCCAATTCCACATTTGATTTGTTTTGATGGTCAGTTAAACTACGGCATTAATAAATAAATAGTACGCCGTATGTCGAGGCGTAAGGTTGAGGGGGGCAGTCCGCTTGCTTTCACTGGGGCCAACCACACTACGGTGTGAATACAGTATAAAACCCCCCACTGGGGCCAACCACACTACGGTGTGAAAACAGTATAAAACCCCCCACTGGGGCCAACCACACTACGGTGTGAATACAGTATAAAACCCCCCACTGGGGCCAACCACACTACGGTGTGAATACAGTATAAAACCCCCCACTTTCCATTTCGCAGTTGATTTGATTTACCTGGTTAAATTACGATGTTGATACAGGAATGAATGAATACGAGGGTCCCAAGAGGAGCATTTTCCATCTGTAAATGTTTTTTAACGAATGGACGGAATACGAATTACAGGGGTTTTCTTGTTGATACGTACATTTTGGATTTGTTTGGCTTAAAAAAACACATTATAAGGATGATATTAAATACATATAACATTTACGTCTTCGAGCTCACGATTTGAATGTTGGGTCTGATAGGAGTCACTCTCTTTCTACTAGAACTTGCAGGTGCTGAGATATGGTGGTACCGTGGTAGATGAGTGATAGAAGACGAAATGCATTTCTTGTTTGAATGTCCTTTTCTATTCTGGGGATAGAAATTGCTTTTGAAGAAACTGAAAGTTGATCCTGAGTTGGGTGACAAAGACTCCAGCATGAGGATGGTCATCAAACCTGATTCATTTGAGGGATGGAAATATCTTATACAAATGATAAACAGATGCGGTGAGAATCGCACAATTAAATTATCATCGTATTGGGGATGGTGATTAAATTATAATCGTAGAATTAAATGATTACTTTTGCAAGAACTCGGCCCCGTGGGTAAACGATTGTTTGGTGTTCGGTTCACAAGTGTCTTCGTTTTACCCCCTCCTGTCGCGGTTGGGCAAGTCCCGTTAACCTATTTGGCCTACCCCTGGAGGCCTGGACTGTAACACACATACACATACACCTTTCTCTAATAATCGAGCTAGTTCCAGTGCTAACGTTTTTCATGGTTATCTACTGCGAGCTGCCAATCCTGTTTTCGTGTTTTGGAGCTTCCCGGTCCCTTTCAGCACGTGGGGGTATGGAAGTATTCCGTTTTTGAGTTTTTCTCACTCTGAAGGTATGCTAGACTCATCTGGCATGCACATGTGGCACCCATTCAAATTTTAAACACCTCGTGGGGTTGGGGCTCCATGCAATGGGTCAAGTGCTCATCTAGGGGGCTGAATGCAGGGGTCCAAACATATTTAGGTCAGTGTGTGTGCCCGCGACACGCACGAAGATCACAGTAGCATACCATGCTTACCAGTCTGACCCCCCAAATACACCTATGGAGGCAACACGTAATGTGGTTATGGGGTGCCTTGTGTACTGTAGGGTACTTGTGGTATGCCTCCAACACCCCTGTTACTTCACTACCGGGATCCAAAGTTGGGAAGTGGAGGAACTAGTTTACAGCTGCATGTTCTTTGCTTCATAATACCGGTACATGATGAATCATATGGGCCGGAATATGTGTGATGATCCTACTATACCGACAGCTGGCACTGGCCTAGGACCCGTCAGGTAGTTACCCTGCCGAATACGCAGGTACATGTATCACGCTTTACTACGGCTACATGCCGACATGCCGTAGCATAACAATATGACCCGACATGCCGTAGCATAACAATATGACCCGGCAAATGTTTTATGATCCTAAATATGATCCACGTTGGGCCAAATAGCTACAATTAATGGTTAACAATTTGATGTAAGGGTGTTCTGAGCTAACATTTCAAATCTGAACAACTTAAACATGTGCGCATACATAGGTTTGGGAGCAGAATTGTCGTCAAAAAATCGAGGAGAAACATGTAAGCATCACAATGGACGAACATTCCCCTAGAGCACTTATGCTATAATTAGCCCACGGACCCCACCTCATGGCCGTAGGGCGGGGGCGGGGGGGGCACCGGGCGGGGGCAGGAGCGGGGGCAGGGGCAAGCCACGCCACCTGCCGCTGGTCAAAAACTCGTTCAGGAGGACAGGACATACCGTTTACGTCTGGGCTGGGCCGAAACATGCAATACCTTGTACAAATTCCGTAAAATCAACCAGGCACCTGTTTGGTCTCATTTTTCTTGCATCAAATTCTAAAAAATAAATGCAATCTACATGCATGCATTGCTTTACAATACAGAAACGTTCAATACTGCTTTAAAATCAACATCCCTTAAAAACTCTCATTTTCGTCACTTTATCGTTCACAATGCTTAAACATCAATCGATTCAATGAAATTCAATTACATCAAATTAAATTAAATTAAATTAAATCCGATACGAATTCATAAAAACCGAAGCATTTAAATGCATTCAAATCACGTTGATTTAATTAAATTGAATGGAATAAAATCGAATTAAATAACACAACATGAAATAAATAAAATACATACCGGTATCAATTAAAATCAATTGAATTAATAATTAATTTTATTTCATTCGGGCTGCGCCACCAGGCGCCCTTAATGATCCTAAATATGATCCACGTAGTTTGAGATTGTTCTTGGCATGCGGCAATTTTTAGAAGATGGCTAATACTTTGAAAAAGCCCAATACAACAACTGATTACGAAACTCTGTGGAATTTCGTAGACTGTTGATGATGTGACAAGGAAGGTAATGTACTCATGAGTGGCAACGCACTTTTCTACCGTATTTGATACATTCTGCAAACAAAATATTTGAAACGGACACGTCTGTTACAGAGTACTCCGGTGACATCATTTTTCATGGAAAAAAAAGGAAAGCATAATACCCTGTTCTTCAATTTATAAAAAATGCGATACTAATCGCACAATTAAATTAGCATCCCAGCTTAGATGATGATTTAATGATGTTGTAGAGTTGTGAAGGTGGAGAATAGAGTAGAGAGCAGAGCATAATTAAATTATCACTGTAGCACGAACCCAGCCCCCTTCGTCGGTTAAACGATTATTTGGGGTTCAGTTCATCAGTGCTTTTTCTTTTTAAGCCCTTCGTATACGGTTGGGCAAGTCCCTTTAGACTATTTGGCCTACCCCTGGACTGTAACATACATACTCTGTTCTGAGGGGTGTCTTAAAATTAACTGCTGAACTCCACGGCCGAGAACTGTGGAGGTAAGAAGATCCAAGGGGGATACGCGTTTGACACGTTTTTACCCAAAGGATTTGACCACTAAAGTGAACTATACAGACCCATATTCTGGCAAAGGCTTGAGGGAGGAATACATCTAGCATGGTAGCCACTAAGAAGTCATGGTAGCTTCTTTAGACATAAGACAGAAATGCTACTAGTGCCAAACTTAGGGATACTTCTAGGAAACGTAACAGACGGAAATATTTGTAACTATCCTGACTTGCCAAAGGGGAGGTCATAACATAGCTAAGTGCCATCTTAAAAGTGGCCTCAGGGAGTACAATAGCTGATGTGAGGATAATCTAGTCTCTGGGGTGGAGCTGCTGATACGCTAGGCCAATATGCTCAGCATGTAGCAGGGCTTCCTTAAACGTCATGGGAATTCGCTCTTTCATCCTGACCGCACTGCGTCAGCGTCGTATTGTTGAGGCATAGACCTAGATCCGTTATTGAAACGTTACAAACACGTTGTGGATGTGTCCCTAAACGCATTATGGAAACCCTTGAAACGTTACATATGTGTCAAGGAAACGTTATAAAGGCGTTGATGGGCTGTTGAGCGGAACTGGAGGTGCCTGCCAGCCTGGTGCCAATTGGCTGATGAGCGGAACTGGGGGTGCCTGCCAGCCTGGACCATGCTAGCCTGGTGCCAATAGGCTGATGAACGGAACTGGGGGTGCCTGACAGCCTGGAGCCTGCCAGCCTGGTGCCAATGGGCTGATGAGCAGAACTGATTTGTTACAATTATTGTTTAAAACGGTATTAAATGCATTTTATAATACGGTGATTACGTTTTGTACTCAGCATTAGACAGCACCACAGGATTATGGAAGGTAATCACAAGATGCGTCCCATGGGTATCACACAGGCCTTTTACGGTGACTACGGCTAGCTCCGGCTTATGCTGTAGTGTCCTTAATCCCACGTCCTGAGAGTGACTTCATTACTCGGATGTAACAATTTCAATCTCAATTTCAATTTCACACTGGCCCGTCTCTTGCAATGTGAATATGGTGAGCAGATCCAGGGATAACTAAAAACCATGAAACAATTCAAAAGATAATTAAGCCACCTCTATCTATATTTAGATACAGGTAGTTTAATTTCATTATAGGTAGAGGTGGTACAGATCTGCTGCTACCTATACATAGGCTGAGTGAGCATACATGATTAATGAATCCAAACCAGGATACTACTAAGCGCGCGCGGTGCCGCGCTGCCTTTTTTAGCCCCTCTGCGCGGTTCGCACAATTTTGTCAACCCCCTGTGGGCGCAGCGCGCATTTTTTGCGCATTTTCCACTAAAAAGCGCTGACCAATTTGACATTTGTGCGCTTTAAGCGCTGACAAATTTGGCAAGAAGTAGTACCCTGATCCAAACCATGGCAACAAACTAATTAGGATGTATGCTAAGTATCCCTATAGGGGGGGTTATAAATATGTACGTACTCCTATATATGGGGATACATGTCCATAGCCCCCCCTGTATGCATACATATGTTCATACATGTAGCTGGTACTATTCCAAACCACTTCCAATACCACTAACATCACAAAATTATGTATGGTACTCACGAATCTCCCGTGGGTATCGCACAGGCCTGTCTTTTGCAATGGGAAAACGGTGAGCAGATCCAGGATTTACTAAAAACCCATGAAACAATTCAAAATAAAATTAATTCACCTCTATCTATCTATATATGTGGTTTAATTTTATTCTAGCTAGAGGTCGTACATATCTGTAGCTACCTTTTATAGGCTGATTAACCACACATGTGTTATCAATCCGACTTTAGGATGTTACTAAGTACCACTTATTTCCAAGTCTCAGTACTTGTAAATTGTAATCCTACCACTCAGCTCATCAAGAGAGCCCCATGACACCTTCAGGGCAGTTGTACCTCTTTATCTGAACAAAGCCTAACCTAATGCCAATCAAACTCATGCCAAACGTGACCGACCTCAAGCCAAACACGACCAACCTCATGCCAAACATGTCCGACCTCATGCCAAAGACAAACGACCTCATGCCAAACACGAATGACCTCATGCCAAACATGAATGACCTCATGCCAAACACGACCGACCTCAAGCCAAACACGACCAACCTCATGCCAAACATGAACGACCTCAAGCGAAACACGAATGACCTCATGCCAAACATGAGCAACCTCATGCCAAACATGAACGACCTCATGCCAAACACTAGCGACCTCATGCCAAACACGTACGACCTCATGCCAAACATGAATGACCTCATACTAAACATGGCCGACCTCATGCCAAACATGAATGACCTCTTGCCAAACATGAACGACCTCATGCCAAACATGAATAACCTCATGCCAAACACGACCAACCTCATGCCAAACACGACCGACCTCATGCCAACCACGAATGACCTCATGCCAAACACGACCGATCTCATGCCAAACATGAATGACCTCATGCCAAACACGACCGACCTCATGCCAAACACGACCGACCTCATGCCAAACATGAATGACCTCATGCCAAACACGACTGACCTCATGCCAACCACGACCGACCTCGTGCCAACCACGTACGACCTCATGCCAAACAGGACCGACCTCATGCCAAAAACGACCGACCTCATGCCTAACATGACCGACCTCATGCCAAACACGACCGACTTCAAGCCAAACACGACCAACCTCATGCCAAACATGAACGACCTCAAGCGAAACACGAATGACCTCATGCCAAACATGAATGACCTCATGCCAACCACGAACGACCTCATGCCAAACACAACCGACCTCATGCCAAACACGACCGGCCTCATGCCAAACATGAATGACCTCATGCCAACCACGAATTACCTCATGCCAAACACGACCGACCTCATGCCTGCCATGTGAGACCTCATGCCAAACATGTACGCATGCACCAGCTCTCTACTTCTGGCGCAGTGCACGAAAATACTGACTCTAACTAACTTTGTCAATAACAACCCCATCGCGTCACATACAAGAGCTGAACACCCTATGTTCAGAAAGCCATGTCTCGGAACAGCCCAGGGTCTTGTTGTGAGACCCTCTCAGAACAACAACCTACATTCAGAAAGCCATTTATCGGAATTCCATTCATCGGAACACCCTAGTGTCCTGCTGTGAGACCCCCTCAGGAAAACACCCTGCATTCAGAAAGGCATTTCTCGGAACACCCCAGGGTCTTGTTGTGAGACCCTCTCAATACACATCCTGTAAAAAAAAAAAAAACCCTTTGAGGGAATAAAGCAAATGAGGGACATCAAAATATACTGTAGTTGATGTTCCTTGGGATTGTTACTAGATATCGTTACTAGGGAAATGATCCTAGCCTTGCAGAAATGAATACTTAATGCAAGCTTAAGGGACATGATGTGAGCTCTAGGCACATGGTACAAGCCCAATTTTTGTGAGCCTTTGATGCTATGCCGAGGCACATTATCTGAGCCCTATTTTTTCGATTGTTTGATTTTAACCCTAGGAACATGATTTCAGTCCTTAGGAACATGATGCGAGCCCCAGTTTGTATGATAGTTTGATTTAATATTAGGAACAGGATTTCAGCCATAGGCACATGATGTGAGCCCTACTTTTTTAAAGGTTAATTGTAGGGACATGATTTCAGACCTAGGCACATGATTTCAGACCTAGACACATGATTTCAGACCTAGGCACATGAATTCAGACCTCGGCACATGATGTGAGCCCTAGTTTTGTGACATAAGCCCTAGGGACACAAGGTTGTGGGACTCTCTTTGAAATCTATCATTTTTACGGGACCTAAGAACCCTGCGGTGCATTGCTTCTTCACACGAAACACCGTGAGACCTCCAATCATCATCGTGGTCGTCGTCGTGGTACCGCTGCCGTAGTCGTGGTGTCCTCTGTGGCCAGATCATGCAGCGGATCTCAGTAGGGTGAATCAGAGCAATGTGGGGGTGTCAAAACACTTTTTTTTTTTCTTATGAAAGGCGGTCTGATGTGCAGTCCTACACAGCTTACAGCCTGGGTAACTGTTGGGGTGCCAAACACTGTTTCTTTTCCCCCTACAATTATTTTATGAAAGACTCTATGATGCACATTCTTATGCAGATGACAGCTTTGGACACTGTGGGGGTGTCGAACACTATTCTTTTTCCCCCTACAATTATTGCCGTGGGGTCCTCAGTTGCCAGATCATGCACCAGGGTCTCTCTCTGGGAACTGTGACGGTGTTAGACACTTTTTCCTGTTCCTCTTCTTGTTTCTTTTATTTTTTGTATAAAAGACTCTATGATCCACATTCTTATGCAGCTTTGGGCTTGAACCAGTGGCTGGGTATTGGGGCTGGCTGGAAGCTGCCATGCGTAGCCCCCAAAAAGAAACAGTGGTGTCGAACAGCCCAAAACTTTCATCGGAGGGCCCCTTTCATTCCATCAACCAAGTCAAAGTCAACCAAGTCAAGGTTTCATTCCATCAGAGGGCATATGACCCTTTCATTCCATCAGAGGGCATAGGCCCCTATCATTCCATCAACCAAGTCCAAGTCAACCAAGTCAAAGTTTCATTCCATCAGAGGGCTTAGGCCCCTATCATTCCATCAGAGGGCATATGACCCTTTCATTCCATCAACCAAGTCCAAGTCAACCAAGTCAAAGTTTCATTCCATCAGAGGGCATATGACCCTTTCATTCCATCAGAGGGCATAGGCCCCTATCATTCCATCAACCAAGTCAAAGTCAACCAAGTCAAAGTTTCATTCCATCAGAGGGCATATGATTTCATATTTGTATAGGCCCCCTTTTCATTCCATCAGAGGGCACAGTTTTTCTTCTCAGCTACCAGCAGCAGCTCCTAGGCAGCTTGCCTGGCTTGCTACCCAGCCAAACCTATAGCAACATGGTGCATTTGAAAGCTGAGAAAATCATCTGTCCAATATTATTTGGATAGTGGGGGGCTTAGCCCAGTGACTGGATCAAAGATCTTCCTAGATGCTGCTGCTTGTAGCAGAACAGAAATCTACGACTTTGTGGTCATTGTGACACACGGATAACATAGCTGAGGGAACGGGGAGTCAAGAAAAAAGTAACGAGATCGCCTGGTGGGGCGTGGTATTAAGGGAGCCAGTCATTCGGAGGTAGAGAACGGGGGTCTATCTGACCTGGACATAGCTACCATGGCGGTTGGCAGTGACCGCGACCGCTCAGGCGCACCCATAGGGATTCGAACCCCGCACCTGCGTTGTCCAGATGAATGGTCAACCAGTCAGCCATCAATCGAAACGGGATAACCAGGGTTGAAGGTTCAATTCACAATGTAAGACCTGACTCGTGTGGGGAAAACGGCCCAGGGGGTTCATCGGGGGGACTCTCAGGAAAACATATAGGCAATGTTGCAAAACGTGACAAACCATGGAAAAAGCAGATGTGCAGATTCATGGATGGACTCCTGTGACAGACAGGGGAAGAGTGGGTGGGTTGTTGAGTGGGTGGATGGGTTGGTGGGTGATTTTGTTGGTGAGTGTGTGGGTTTGTCAGTGGGTGGGTTGGTGAGTGGGTGGGTGGGTTGGGAAGTGGGTTGGTTGGTGAGTGTGTGGGTTGTTGAGTTGGTGGATTGGTGAGTAGGTGGGTTGGTGAGTGGGTTGGTTGGTGAGTGGGTGGGTTGGTGTATGGGTGGGTTGTTGAGTAGGTGGATTGGTGAGTAGGTGGGTTGGTAAGTGGATTGGTTGGTGCGATGGAGGATCGGGGGGGGGGGGGGGGGGGGGGGGGGGGGGGGGGGGGGGGGGATTGGTGAGTAGGTGGGGTTGGTAAGTGGGTGGGTTGATGAGTGGGTGGGTTGGTTGGTGTCTGGGTACGTGAGTGGGTTGGTGAGTGAGTGAGTGGGTGGGTGAGTAGGTGGGTGGTGAGTGGATTGGTTGGTGCAATGGAGGATCGGGGGGGGGGGGGGGGATTGGTGAGTAGGTGGGTTGGTAAGTGGGTGGGTTGATGAGTGGGTTGGTTGGTGTCCGGGTAGGTGAGTGGGTTGGTGAGTGAGTGAGTGGGGTGGTGAGTAGGTGAGTGGGTGCTAATTTTACCTTCAACGTTTTTTTTAAAGCCCTTCCTGTCATGGTTGGGCAATTCCTTTTAGCCTATTTGGCCTAACCCTGGACTGTAACATACATACACCAAACCAGGGATTTGTATTTCTGCTATATATAGCGATCGCTAGTTTTGACCCGTTTTAGAGAAATTATCGCTGTAAAAAAGGGGGAAAAAGTTGTTCTTGTTTGCCCTAAATTGCCCTAAAAAGCTACAAAAAGCTATAGGAAGCACTCAAACGCCGTCCCTGGAGGAGGCCTTAAAAAATATAGCTAGGAGAACACCACTTTCAGATTTGAAAAAACAATCACTGCACCAAACTTACCTTCATTATTACCTCGGCCACACAATCGCACAGGACCCTTTGGGCATAATATTCTTCAGCTTCCTGTTGATCTTGGCCATTAGGGACAGGTTCTTCTTTTCCTTATGAGGCTGTCCCTCAACCTTCCTCTCACCCACCTCCAGCAGCCCCTCCTCCATGGGATCTGATGGGATCCCCTTGCATGGCTCCACCAGCCCCTCCTCCATGGGATCTGATGGGATCCCCTTGCATGGCTCCACCAGCCCCTCCTCCATGGGATCTGATGAGATCCCCTTGCATGGCTCCACCGTCTTCCCCCTGAGTACTGATTGGGGTGCTGATGATATAGTTCCTGCGTGCGCTCTCTCCACCAGACCTCCTCCCGCCTTGTCCACATGCTCCTTGACAGGGATCATGCTCCTCTCCTTTGGCACAGTAGATGCAGGAGAGCAGCCGGCAGCATCATGTACACCAGGTACACCAGATACACCAAATACACCAGAAACACCAGAGTGCCTAGCATGAACAGCACGTGGCATGGTCTTACTCATAGGGCATGGTCCTGAAGTCTGGGCTAGGACCTGAAATCTGGGCTTGGTCCTGAAATCTGGGCTTGGGCCTGAAGTCTGGACTGGGGCCTGAAGTCCAGGATGAACGGATACGGATTTGCTACTGCTGTGGGGATGAAAGAATCCACCCAATGCTGGTTTCTCCCTGGAATGGCTGCATGCAGTCGTGAAGCCTGTCACTACAGAGCTGCATGCAGTTGTGCAGCCTGTCACTACAGGGCTGCTGCTCCTGGAGCCCCGGCTGCGGAAGCTGCTGCTCAAGGGGCCCCCATTGCGGAAGTCCCTTGCTCCTGCCAGCACCTCTTCAAAGGGCGACATCTTACCCACTTTGGGGCTTTGGATACTGCCTCTCATCTTGAGCATGGAGTGCTCTCGGGAGCCCCTCAAAAGGAGATAAGGGGAGGTGACCAATGAACCGTCACGAGCCTCCTTGGGTGGGTGGGCGGGCAGGGTAATGCCACTCGTAATTTCAAGAGAGAGAAAGAGTGCCTTGCATATACTCTGGTAATGAGGGCTTCTCTCAAATGCACAACGGTCAGAAATCGGCACAGGAACCTCAGAAACTGAATTGAAATGAACCTCGGAAGTTGAATTGGGAGACGATGGCCATCCATCGCTTTGGGTGGTGAAGATGGTGCTATCCATTGGGGGGCTTGGCCTCTGCCTAAAGGAATTTCGCTTGGGATGGGATGAGAGGTTCTCAGCCGGACCACGCCTAGCCATGTTGTGAGTACTGCTTCCTAGGCGACCAGAGACGTCATCCATAGACCTCTGCATCCTGTGGTCTGTGCTTACGGATCCCTGCCTAAAGGAATTTTGCGTGGGATGGGATGAGAGGTTCTCAGCCGGACCATGCGTAGCCATGTTGTGAGTACTGCTGCCTAGGTGGGTTGGAAGGTTGGGGCAGAGGTGCCACCAGAGACGTCATCCATAGACCTGCTGGTATTAGATACGCAGTTGACTTGCTCTGCCATCTTGTCCTCGACCCCTCCTCTTGTTCCTGGGTGGGGAATACAGGGGGATGAGGGGGGATGAGGGGTTGACTGTGATCATTTTTGGAAGGAGTGACTGACCAGACAGGGGCCAAGCCATTGACAGGGGGGACAAGGCATTGACAGGGGGAACAAGCCATTGATAGGGGGACAAGCCATTGACAGGGAGGACAAGTCATTGACAGGGGGGACAAGCCATTGGCAGGGGGGACAAGTCATTGACAGGGGGACAAGGCATTGACAGGGGGGACAAGTCATTGACAGGGGGACAGCCATTGACAGGGGGACAAGCCATTGACAGGGGGACAAGTCATTGACAGGGGGGGGCAAGCCATTGACAGGGGGGACAAGTCATTGACAGGGGGGACAAGCCATTGAGAGGGGGGACAAGTCATTGACAGGGGGACAAGTCATTGACAGGGGAAACAAGTCATTGACAGGGGGACAAGTCATTGACAGGGGGGACAAGCCATTGACAGGGGGTACAAGTCATTGACAGGGGGGGACAAGCCATTGACAGGGGGTACAAGTCATTGACAGGGGGGGACAAGCCATTGACAGGGGGTACAAGTCATTGACAGGGGGGGACAAGCCATCGACAGGGGGGACACGTCATTGACAAGGGGGACAAGCCATTGATAGGGGGGACAAGTCATTGGCAAGGGGAGAAATCATTGACAAGTGGACAATCGTACCTCGCAAGGGAGGACCCGAGGAGCTACAGCTGCATTCCTGGATATCGATATCAAACAGTCCACTAACAGGCGACATTCCACAGTCAGTCGACATTTTGAAGTCGCTGGTCAACCTGAAGCAGTGGGTAGATGGGTTGTAAGTATTGAGCTACGTGTTGAGCATTGCTGGGGCGATCAACAACCATGCAGATAGGAGTACGAAACTATGAACCTGATAGTTGGAAGGGAGTGGTGAAACAAGTCCTAGGCGCGTCTCAAGCGACGTGGAACATTGGTGGAGAGTGTTAGCTATTGGAGCGACAGGTGGCAGCGGAATCGAGTGCAGCGGACTGCAGCCAGGGTTCCAAAACTTGCTCCCAAACAACAGATCATAGGGCTAACACCACAAGACCCAGATTTTGTAGCGTGGAAGTGTTGCTGGTGGTGGAAGAGTTGAAAGTGGTGGATGTGGTGGTGTTGGAAGTGTTGGTGTTGAAAGTGTTGGTGTTGAAGGTGTTGGAAGTGTTGGAAGTGTTGGAGGTGGTGGAAGAGTTGAAAGTGATGGAAGTGTTTGTGTTGGAAGTGTGGAAGGTGTTGGAAATATTGGTGTTGGAAATGTTGGAGGTGTTGGAAGTGGTGGAAGTGGTGGAAGAGTTGGTTTTGGAAGTACTGGAGGTGGTGGAAGTATTTGTGTTGCAAGTGTTGGTGTTGAAAGTGCTGGTGTTTGTGTTGGTGGTGTCGGTGTTGGGTTCGGTGTTGACGACAGTGCCAGTGTAGGTGGTGCCGGTGGTGTCTGTGGTGGTGTCAGTGTTGTGGTGGTGTGGTGTCGATGTGGTGTCGGTTTGGTGTTGGCGTGGTGTCGATGGTGTTGGTGGTGGTACTGTATGTGGTGTTGTTGTTGGTTGTGTTCGTGATGGTGTCGGTGGTGTTGTCGGTGGTGGTATCAGTGGTGGTGTCAAAGGTGGTGTCGGTGGTGGTGTCGGTGGTGGTGGTGTCAGTGGTGGTGTTGGAGGTGTTGTTGTTGGTGGTGTTGGTGGTGTCATTGGTGTTGGTGTTGGTGTTGGAGCTGTTGCAGGTGTTGGTGGTGTTGGTGGTGTTGGAGGTGTTGGTGGTGGCGCTTGTGGTGTTGGTGTCGTTGGTGTTGATGGTGTTGGTGGTGTATGTGGCGGTGGTGTATGTGTCGTTGGTATTGTTGGTGTTCCTGGTATTGGTATTGGTGTTGTTGGTGTTGGTGTTTGTGCTGTTGCTTTGTTGTTGGTGTTGTTGGTGTTGTTGGTGTTGGTGTTGGAAGGATTGGTTTTGAAAGTGTTGGTGCTGTAAGTGTTGGTGTTGGTGTTGGTGGTGGCGTTGGTGGTGTTGGCAGAAATGCAGAATTTGTGGAGTTGGTGGTGTTGGTGTTAGTGTTGGTGGCGGTGGTGCTAGTGCCGGTGCTGATGATGGTTACATTATCCTGGTGCCCTGTTGGAAGCAAAATGTGCCAGCTGTGCAGGCTAAGCAGATATGTGGGCAGGTAAAATTATACAGATAAAATTGCTGAAATTCCATTAGGTGAAGCATATACACACATCGTGCAACCGTGGGAGGATAATCTATATGAGGCACACATGGGCCTTTCGGGGGAATGGGATATGCGTGTATGACGTGAATTCAGAACCCCAGCAACAGGACACCGTTGAGTTGGGGTCGGACGAAGAGCACGGCCTGAGTTACTGGATATTTAACGTATTCGAGCTGGTCTCGCTGAGTTCGGAGGAATCATGCCGTCGAGGGTGGGACTCGAAATATCAGATGATGACTGCGCTCTGCCCCACCAGCGCAATCAGATCCAGACAGACAGTTCAACCGCAATACACGAGAGCATGAGACCAAAAGTAAGGAGACCGAGACCGGATGAGGTCATGAGGCGAACTTGTTTTTTTGCACCGCAGGCAACAGGCGCTAGGGACCAGAAACGCAGCGCATGCTCTGCGGCTCCACGATTGTCCGGATATCTATCATTCAGAGTATCCGGACCTCAACAATGGATCCGGACAGGGGCATGTATTCATCGCTGGGATAGGGATCCGGACAGGGGGGTATCGCTGGGATATCGAATCATCGCGTGCCGCCGACGGCAGGGTACTCGATCACCTTTCGGTTCTAATGGTTGTTTCGAAACGGGAGTCGGTAGGTAGCAGCATGGAAGCGCCTGGTTGGAGAGGTGGGGATTGGAGAGCCTTTGCTTGGCAGCACTCACCAACGTCAAATACCATGTCAAACGCTCACCTATTTGAAGTTGATACGCTGCGCGCTAGATTGACGCAGAACCCTGGAGCTAGAAGCTGGTAAACAGAGGTCAGTGAGTTCTTGTTGCTTTTGACCGTTAACGGACGGTTTATGGACGGGTTTTTTACGGTTAGTGGACGGTTGACGGTAATGGGCGGGTAACCCCCCGCTGCCTTTGGTTTGGCCTGATATGAGGGCTAACACCTCGCCACGCGCCTGCCTAACGTTCTCTCGTTGGACGAAAATCAAACCCTATCCTGACAGCCCAAGCCGGCCCAAGCCCAACTGCTGCCACGCGCCGCGAGCGTACCTCAAGCGTATCTGATGCAGGCCAGCACGGGCCAGCCTGTACGTCGCTCAACTCACATTTTGCTCCCGTGGTTTTGCAGCTTGTTTCCAACCAGTTGGGGGTCCGGTTAAGGATTGTGTTTTGGAGGGTTCAGACTCGACCTCTAACCGGACCCTTAACTGGTTGGAAACATTCCACCAGTTAAGCAGCCTTTTGCATCTGGCCATGTCAGTTCAAAATGGGTCAACGTGGCAAATGCGCTCTGCAGCACTTCCTCGCGATTCAAACGCTGATTTCAGCGTCTATTCCGCTTCTTGCCGCTGCTGGTTGCCTCAGGAAGATCAGTCGAAAATTGCGTGGCAGGGACGGTGCCCTGCAGCTGCGAATCCATCTTGGTGAAACCTTGCGATCAATGACGTGTGTCCGAAAAAGAAAGAAAGGATGCGGCACTCCAACGCAGCATGATTTTTAAGAGGCGCGCGCCAATTTCGTGACGTCACCAGATATAATGCAACAACCGAATTTAACCGCCCCTTAACTTTCTTCAACGGCGGGGGGGGTGCGCCGTTGCACTAACCGGGTAGCACATGCGTAGCCAATCCAATTGACCATTACAGTTTCACCATGCCTCCCTAATGCTGAAGATAACGTGCGTACTAATATGCCTACATTCAGAACTCCCCCCACAACCTGAAGGTGGAAACTGATAAATGGAAGCGAGTCGCTTATATCGCTTCAATCGACCCATTGTCCCTCGGGATGATCGAGTGTGTCCTCTATGTGATTCTGGGACGGTTCAAGATTAACATCATGTGATTTTTGAATGTACATTCAAAAATCACATGATGTGGCACATCATATGACAGGCTTCGTCAGTACATAGTGTCGAAGCCTAAATGAATTCGAGGTGCATTCGAGAACTAACCCGACTGAATTCGAGAACTGAATTCGAAAATATGATAGCAAAATGATTCCGCTACATTGTCTGATGTGCAGTCCAGAAGTGGAAGGTCGTGGGAAGCTACCTCTGTAATATGAATGCAGGAAGAGATTGGATCAAGTATATTATGATAAGAATGCTTAGATGTTTGCTTGTTTTGCCTGCACTTACATTTTCCATCCGTGGTTATTAATTTTACTGCCGAAGACGGCGAGCAGTAAAATTGCTCACACTCCCGACCCAAGCATTCTAGGGCCTGGAGTGACAGTCCATCTACTATTTTGTAGGAGTGGCAACACCGATCGAACTGAATCCTCCGTGTCGCTGGTTTGTGTCGGGAGACCCACCTCGTGGGGTGAATATCCTTTCACAACTTTAAAATAATGCGATGTCCACTTCACCTCGTGGGGGGCCTAGCCTCCCTGACCCCTCCCATGGCACTCCTGGTGTATCAGTTCCAATCTGAGAGCAAAACGATTCCTCTACATTACCTGATGTGCAATCCAGAAGTTGAGGGTCGAGAGAAGCTTCCTCTGTTCATCCATAAATGTATTACATTACATTACATTACATTACATTACATTACATTACATTACATTACGTTACATTATATTACATTACATTACATTACATTACATTACATTACATTACATTACATTACATTACACTGCATGTTAAAGTCTACCGCGAGGGGGTATGAAGAAACTGATGAAGACTTTCCCCCTCTAGGTATGAACAACTGGGTATGAATAGTTTTTTGTACTGTTTTTATCGTTCGAAGAAGAGGAGAAAAATGAAAAATAAGAAGTGATTTGTTCGCGTTTACACTTTCCTGGTAATATGTTTGTTTACTACCGAATACGGCGAGCAGCCAAACTCCTGGCTGAAGCTATGTAACAAAATTCAAGTTCTATACGCTATCAGTTCCACCGAGGTTATATTTTGTCATATACAAAACGCCACTTCGTTATGATGTTGTTATTTCGGGTACTGTGTTCGCACAGGGGGGGCTTGGCATTGGAAGACGGTGAGAAGCCCAGAGCTGGCTGACAAAGCATGCAATCATCCATTACAATACAAGAAGCAGTCCGTGGACTAGAGTCAAGTAAGTAAGTAACCAAGGTCAATCAGTTGTGATCGCTACATTCAGGTATTTGAATACAAATGTACCCCATTTACATGTAGCAGGATGTAGGAATACATAAACTCTACACATTCGAGCTTCCATAACGCACATTGTACATTTGGCTACCCTGGCCTGTAAAAACACATAGAGCTGTGTCCGCCATCTTCTTCTTCTCACTCCTTACAACTCCAATCAATAGGATCTCAGACCGTTATATTTGCCTGTATGAATGTACCCATGTTACCTCATGTTTAGTGGTCTGTAGACGGTGAGTAGCCCGAATACCGAAGACGGCGAGCAGCCAAATTGCTGGCTGAAGCTATGTAACCAAGTTCAAGTTCAAGCAGCCTGAATACCGATATCAAATGTAATCAAAACAATACAGCTTTATAATAATTATAGTCTGCCCGCAGACGGCGAGCAGCCCAAAAGCCCATTTTTGAACCCAAATACCATGTCTTCAGAAAAAAACACGTATATGATATAGTGTACATAATAGGGTACACAGCAAGAGAAATAGAGGATCATAGGTTCAACACGATTCTCTCCTTCGGCTTGCTTATTGTTGGGATAGGCGTTTGTCCCACATCATCCGAGCCCCCTTGAAGCCCCCTGGCATTATCCTGGCCCAGGTCGACAGCAGTTGGCGTGGTCCCTTGGACCCCGTTCTGGACTGCCTCCCTGTCATCTTGGGGAGCGGGGGCTGAGTTGGGGGCGTTGGGGGTCTTCACCCAACCACAGGATACCCAGAGGTCATAGATGCGCAGAGAGCGGACTGTATCTAGACGGAAGAAGTTGCGTGCCTGCGATGGAACAAGTTATGTGCATTGCGGGTTTGAGTATGTGTCATGTGTTACGTGGTTTGTATGTATGTATGCATGTATGTATGTATGTATGTATGTATGCTACAGTCCAGGGGTAGGCCAAATAGGCCAAAGGGACTTGCCCAACCGTGATAGGAAGGGCTAAAAAAGAAACAGCATGGTTTGCGTATGTGTCATGCGTCAAGTGGTTTGCGTATGTGTCATGTGTCAAGTGGTTTGAGTATGTGTCCTGTGTTACGTGGTTTGAGTATGTGTCATGTGTTACGTGGTTTGGGTATGTGTCACGTGTTTTGTGGTTTGAGTATGTGTCATGTGTTTGGGTATGTGTTACGTGGGTGTTACGTGGGTATGTGTTACGTGGTTTGGGTATGTGTCACGTGTGACATGGTTGGTCGGCCCTTAGCGGCTGACCTATGCGATGGGAACTGAGAAAATGGTCGAAAAGTCGGTCAAATGCCGAAATCATAGAAAAACGTCGGTTGGAATGGTCAAAATCATAGAGAATCCGTTGGCGAATGAGATGGTTGGCTCTCATTTCTGTATTAACGGTTGGAATTCCGCTTGGAGATGGACAAACAGTCGGTTTGAATGGTAGGAAAGTCAGTTGCCGGATGAAGTTTGGTCGGCAGCACTTGAAAAACAAGCTCGTTTAGGGTCTGGATTGGGTGCAAAGCTGGGTAAAACAATATCGTTCTTCTTGCCGACACGCACATCGCAAAACACAGAGACGGCTGTTATTCCTGAAGCACTAGTGCACTAATGCAAGCGCTGAATGATTGAAGGGCATTAACATCGAATTCCTGGAAGCCCAATCTGGCGCCTCCTTCTCCCGTCTTGCGACCTTCGACCTGCCTCCCCTTCCCGATTGCGACCTGGCTGCCCTTGCCTAGCTTCTGCGAACTGCCTGCCCGCCTGCCTGTCGCGTCTAACTTATATTCTGCCTGCTTTCCTGTCTTCGCCCACTTCAACCTGCTATCCCTTGGGCCGACCACTGCAGGGGCCCTAAGGGCACCCGACTATTTGAGTATGTGTCATGTGTTCCGGGGTGTGAGTATGTGTCATGTGTTACGTTTTTTTGTGTATGTGTCGCGTGTTACGTGGTATGTGTATGTGTCATGTGTTACGTGGTTTGAGTATGTGTCATCTGTTACGTGGTTTGTGTATGCGTCATGTGTTCCGTGGTTTGACTATATGTTACGTGTTATGTGGTTTGTGTATGTGTCATGTGTTACGTGGTTTGACTATATGTTACGTATTACATAGTTTGTGCATGTGTCATGTGTTACGTGGTTTGAGTATGTGCCATGTGTTTCGAGGTTTGTGCATGTGTCATGTGTTACGTGGTTTGAGTATGTCTCATGTGTTACGTGGTTTGAGTATGTGTCATGAGTTACGTGGTTTGACAATATGTTACATGGTTTGAGTGTATGTCATGTGTTACGGGGTTTTTGTATGCGTCATGGGGTCATGCACACAGGTGCACACAAAGTTCCCTAATAGCACCAACCTCAGCACCTGATAAAACAATTGTTTGGGGTTCAGTTCATCAACACATTTATTTTTAAGCCTTTTTAAGCCTTTCCTATCACAGTTGGACAAGTCCCTTTAGCCCATTTAGCCTACCCCTGGACTGTAAGATAACATACAGCACCAACCTCAGCACCAGGGTTTTAAACCCTAAACCCTAAACCTCAGCACCAACCTCAGCACGTGATATCGATCCATGCTTCGCACTATCCCTCATCATCATATCCTTAAGTGCCAGGTAGTGACTAGGGAGCATGCGTATTGACGTACAGAGCTCCCGCTCCCTCTGCGTGAGAGATCCCAACCCTGGCAGGCAGCTGATGTCGAGGGGGATGCCACGACGGTTGCGCCAACTCTGTAGAGAGGCTGCTGCTTGACGGTTGCCACCCAAAGGCGCGGCCCCTGGAATTGATGTGGAGAAGGATGGTGGTTGTGGTATTATGTATGTAGAGAGGCTGCTGCTTGACAATTTCCACCCAAAGGCGCGGCCCCTGGAATTGATGTGGATAAGTGTGGGTGGTGGTGGTGGTGGTGGTGGTGGTAGTGGTCGTGATATTATGTATGTAGAGAGGCTGCTGCTTGACGGTTGCCACCCTAAGGCGCGGCCCCTGGAATTGATGTGGAGGAGGGTGGGTGGTGGTGGTAGTGGTTGTGGTATTATGTATGTAGAGAGGCTGCTGCTTGACGGTTGCCACCCAAAGGCGCGGCCCCTGGAAGTGATGTGGATAAGTGTGGGTGGTGGTGGTAGTGGTTGTGGTATTATGTATGTAGAGAGGCCACTGCTTGACGGTTGCCACTCCATGGCGCGGCCCCTGTAATTGATGTGGAGAAGGGTGGGTGGTGGCGGTTGTGGTATGATGTATGTGGACGGCTGCTGCATGACGCTTGCCACTCCATGGCGCGGCCCCTGTAATTGATGTGGAGAAGGGTGGGTGGTGGCGGTTGTGGTATGATGTATGTGGGCGGCTGCTGCATGACGCTTGCCACTCCATGGCGCGGGCCCTGTAATTTATGTGGAGAAGGGTGGGTGGTGGCGGTTGTGGTATGATGTATGTGGGCGGCTGCTGCATGACGCTTGCCACCCTAAGGCGCCGCCTCTGAAATTTATGTGGAGAAGGGTGGGCGGGTGGTGGCGGTAGTGGTGGTATCATGTATGTGGACGGCTGCTGCATGACGCTTTCCAACAAAAGGCGCGACCCCTGTAAAGTATGTGGAGAAGGGTGGGTGGTGGTGGTATCGTGTATGTGGGCGGCTGCTGCTTGACGCTTGCCACCCCAAGGCGCGGCCCCTGTAATTTATGTGGAGAAGGGTGGGTGGTGGTGGTATCGCTAATGCGGGCGGCTGCTGCTTGACGCTTGCCACCCCAAGGCGCGGCCCCTGTAAAGTATGTGGAGAAGGGCGAGTGGGTGGTGGTGGTGGTAGTGGTGGTATCGTGCATGTGGAAGGCTGCTGCTTGACGCTTGCCACCCCAAGGCGCGGCCCCTGTAATTTATGTGGAGAAGGGTGGGTGGTGGTGGTATCGCTAATGCGGGCGGCTGCTGCTTGACGCTTGCCACCCCAAGGCGCGGCCCCTGTAAAGTATGTGGAGAAGGGTGAGTGGGTGGTGGTGGTGGTAGTAGTGGTGGTATCGTGTATGTGGAAGGCTGTTGCTTGGCGCTTGCCACCCCAAGGGGCGGCCCCTGTAAAGTATGTGGAGAAGGGTGGATGGTTGTGGTGGTAGTGGTGGTGCCATATGTTTGGACGGCTGCCACTCTAAGGCGTAACTCCTGAAAAAACCCAGCAGGCCCTAGCTGCCGTTGCAATGATGTTTCGGCACCTAGGCTCATGCTCCCATGCTACCAGCTAGTGCACTCGCACGTCACTCCCATCCCATTCCTCCCTTCTCTCCTCTCACCCCCACCAGCTCCCATGCTATCCGCTAGCGCACTAGCAAAATCACTAGGGAACAGCAACATGTCATCATATTATATCATATGATGCCGGCATTCTGGCTAGGCCAAAGGTACCATTTATATACAATATTAAATTATGCAATTTGTATGGTATCATATGATATCATACTCGAATTTGGTCAACATCATATGATAAGCGGATCCCTAAATATCACTCCCCCAATCTCCCCCCCACTCCTCTTCTTACCCCTCACTCACTCCCCCTCCCTGCCCTTTTCTCGTCTCCCTCTCACCAGCAGGTACTAGCTGCCGTAGAAATGGTGTTTCAGTATCAGGATCCCACTGTTAGGCACCATGCTGTCAGCTAGCTCACTCGCAAAATCACCCCCCCCATTCCCCTCCCTCTCGCCTGCAGGCTCTAGCTGCCGTAGCAATGTTGTTTCAGTACTAGGCTCTCACTCTTAGGTACCATGCTATCCGCTAGTGCACTAGCAAAATCATCCCCCCTCTCCCACCCACTTCTCTTCCTACCCCTCCCTCACTCCCCCTTTCTACCTTTCAACCCTCTCCCCAGCAGGCTCTAACCGCCGTAGCAATTGTGCTTCAGTTCTAGGCTCCAACTGTTAATCACCATGCTGTCAGCTAGCGCACTCGCAAAATCATTCCCTCCCATTCCCCTCCCTCTCACCCGCAGCCTCTAGCTGCCGTAGCAATGGTGCTTCAGTAATAGGCTCCAACTGTTAAGCACCATGCTGTCAGCTAGCGCACTCGCGAAATCATTCCCTCCCATTCCCCTCCCTCTCACCTGCAGGCCCTAGCTGTCGCTGTACTGATGTTGCTGCAGCTAGGCTTCCGCTGTTGGCTCCCATGCTATCAGCCAGTGCATTCGCAAAGTCCACACCAAATGGCTGCGCAGGGGGCGTTGATCGTCGAGGTCTGCCGGAGGACCTGGGCAAGAGCAAGGATGGGTGTTGGTTAGTGTTGGTTGGTGGTGATATGCCGCACAAAAGGGCTGCGCAAGTGGCGTTGATCGCCGAGGTCTACCGAAGGATCTGGGTAACGGCAAGGAGGTGGTGTTGGTTGGTGTTGGTTGGTGGTGGCATGCCGCACCAAAGGGCTGCGCAGGTGGCGCTGATCGTCTAGGTTTACCAGAGGATCTGGGTAACGGCAAGGAGGGGGTGCTGGTTGGTGTTGGTTGGTGGTGGCATGCCACATCAAAGGGCTGAACAGGGGGCATTGATCGCCGAGGTCTACCGGAGGACTTGGGAAACAGCAAGGAAGGGGTGTTGTTTGGTATTGTTTGGTGTTGGTTCGTGTTGTTTGGTAGTGGCCTGCCATACCTAAGGGCTGCGCAGGTGATGTTGATCGTCAAGGTCTACCGGAGAACCTGGGCAATGGCAAGGAAGGGGTGTTGGTTGGTGATGGTTGGTGGTGGCATGCCACATCAAAGGGCTGAACAGGTGGCTATGATCACCGAGGTCTACCGGAAGACCTGGGCAAGAGCGAGGAGGGGGTGTTGGTTGGTGTTGGTTGGTGATGGCCTGCCACACCTACGGGCTACACAGGAGGCGTTGATCGCCGAGGTCTACCGGAGGACTTGGGCAAAAGCAAGGAGGGGGTGTTGGTTGGTGTTGGTTGGTGGGTGGTTGAGGAGGCTCAGCGTCTCTATTGCTTAGTTCATCGATAAAACCCCTGACCGCCACACCTGGCACTGAACACTGATTCAGTTGTGGCTAGCTCCAGCTAGCACTGCGATTGATTTAGGTGTCGCTAGCTGTTTTATACCCCACAGTTCCTGGTCGCACTTCACCCACACCTACACACCCATCCACACATGCACCCACCCAGCAAAACCTACCTGTAGCCGGTTGAGGCCTTCCTCACACTCTCCAAGTCCCAGATCGGCGCATGTGTGGCTTTAAGGAGAGAAGAGGGCGCTGTTAGTTAGTTAGTTAGTTAGTTAGTTAGTTAGGGAGAGCCTTGAACACCACAGCCCCCAAATGCACTTACCCCCCCCCCCCCCCCCCCCTACACACCCACCCAGCAAAACCCACCTGTAGCCGGTTGCAACCTCCCTCGCACTTCCCAAATCCCAGTCAGGCACAGGTGTGGTTAGCTCCTCCCCCTTAAACCCTGCAGCCCCGGCAAAGGCTGGCATCAGCAGCAGATCAGGTGCAGCTCCTAAGAGAGAAGAGGGCGTAGGGAGGAAGGGAGTGCCAGCTTCCTTCCTCTCCTTCCGACGGTCAGACTCAAACACGTCAGCGTCCGCAAAAGTACGCAAACCGTTTCGTCGGTACTCAGAAAGCTCCTGCAGTCGTGTGTGTGCATCAACGTTTGTATGGGAATCACTGCTTATTTGTAGGGACCGGCATATCATATGATTTTGACTAAAGGCTAGAATGATTTCATATGATATCATACAAGCTGCATCACATGCTTTTTAATATAAATGGTAACTTTAGCCTAGTCAGACTGCCGGCATCGTATGATATCATATGATTACATATCACATTGCCATTCCCTATTTATTTGGGGGGGATGGGCCTGGCACCTTTTTATTTGGGGGCCCTGGCACCCTCTATTATTTTTTGGGGGGCCCGGCCCTCGTACTCTCTATTATTTATTTGGGGGCCCTGGCACCCTCTATTATTTTTTGGGGGGCCCGGCCCTGGTACTCTCTATTATTTATTTGGGGGCCCTGGCACCCTCTATTATTTTTTGGGGGGCCCGGCCCTGGTACTCTCTATTATTTATTTGGGGGCCCTGGCACCCTCTATTATTTTTTGGGGGGCCCGGCCCCGGTACTCTTTATTATTTATTTGGGGGCCCGGCACCCTTTCTAGGGGGGCCCTGGCACCCTCTTATTTGGCTTCAAAGGGTGCATTATGGGTGAGATGAGACAGGGAAACAAGGAGCGACTGGTCAGAGAAATTAGAGAGCTTCACTGCTGATTTAAGGGGGCCCTTGTCTCCCTTTTATTTTGCGTCAAAGGGTGCATTATGGGTGAGATGAGTCAGGGAAACAAGGTGCGATTGGTCAGGGAAATTAAGAGCTTCACTGCTAATTGAAGGGGCTCCTTGGAACCCTTTCATTTTGCGTCAAAGGGTGCATTATGGGTGAGATGAGTCAGGGAAACAAGGTGCGATTGGTCAGGGAAATTAAGAGCTTCACTGCTAATTGAAGGGGCTCCTTGGAACCCTTTCATTTTGCGTCAAAGGGTGCATTATGGGTGAGATGAGTCAGGGAAACAAGGTGCGATTGGTCAGGGAAATTAAGAGCTTTACTGCTAATTTAAGGGGGCCCTTGGAACCCTTTTATTTGGCTTCAAAGAATGCATTATGTGTAGGGAACGGCAATCTGATAGCATACGATGCTGGCAGTCTGACTAGGCTGAAGTTATCAATTATATACAATATCATATGATGCAATTTGTATGACATCACACGATATCATACTTGCCTTTGGTCAACATCATATTATATGCCGGTACCTAATTATGGGTGAGGAGATGCCACATTGGACTGAACTATCCATATATCCATCCAATTGATTAAGCAAGACAAAACACGGTGAGCAGTGCAAGCGAGCCTAACAAAGATGAGTGACTCCTGGGGGGCTTGATCCTTCCATCCATCTATACACTCATCTAAACATCTATCCATCCATCCAGTCATCTTTACATCCATGCATACACCCATCTAAACATCCATTCATACTTTCATCTATCCATCCATCCAGTCATCTTTACATCCATGCATACACTCATCTAAACATCCATCCATACTTTCATCTATCCAGTCATCTTTACATCCATGTATACACTCATCTAAACATCCATCCATACTTTCATCTATCCATCCATCCAGTCATCTTTACATCCATCTATACACTCATCTAAACATCCATCCATACTTTCATCTATCCATCCATCCAGTCATCTTTACATCCATCTATACACTCATCTAAACATCTATCCATACTTTCATCTATCCATCCATCCATCCAGTCATCTTTACATCCATGTATACACTCATCTAAACATCCATCCATACTTTCATCTATCCATCCATCCAGTCATCTTTACATCCATCTATACACTCATCTAAACATCCATCCATACTTTCATCTATCCATCCATCCAGTCATCTTTACATCCATCTATACACTCATCTAAACATCTATCCATACTTTCATCTATCCATCCATCCATCCATCCAATCATCTTTACATCCATGTATACACTCATCTAAACATCCATCCATACTTTCATCTATCCATCCATCCAGTCATCTTTACATCCATCTATACACTCATCTAAACATCCATCCATACTTTCATCTATCCATCCATCCAGTCATCTTTACATCCATGCATACACTCATCTAAACATCCATCCATACTTTCATCTATCCATCCATCCAGTAATCTTTACATCCATGTATACACTCATCTAAACATCCATCCATACTTTCATCTATCTATCCATCCAGTCATCTTTACATCCATGTATACACTCATCTAAACATCCATATATACACTCCTGGATGCAGATGTACACATTCATAAAAACATCCATTCATCCATACAGCCGTCTTTACATTCATAAATACATCCATATATTCATACCTGGATACGCGCCCTCAAGCGCTGCTCAAGCAAGATTCCCTCCACGAGCTCATCATGTGCACCAGGAGCTTGTTCGAAGGTCGCAAAGGCTCGCAAGCGCGTTACTGTGCCGCGTTCCCCTGGCGTCCGTTTCTTCTCTAGAGCCTGGGCCTGGGAGGACAGGGGCAGTGAAGAGAGTGGGCAACACTGGTAAAATAAACTTGACAATCAGACCCTTGTTCTGGCCTCATGACAACAACAAGCTCATCATGTGCACCTGGAGCTTGTTCGAAGGTCGCAAAGGCCTGCAAGCGTGTTACTGTGTCGCGTTCCCCTGCGGTCCGTTTCTTCTCGAGTGCCTGGGCCTGGGAGGAAAGGGGATAGCGGAGAGAGTGGGCGACACTGGTAAAATGAACTTGACAATCAGACCCTTGTTCTGGCCTCATAACAACAACAAGCTCATCATTTGCACCTGGAGCTTGTTCGAAGGTCGCCAAGGCTCGCAAGCGCGTTACTGTGTCACGTTCCCCTGCAGTCCGTTTCTTCTCTAGTGCCTGGGCCTAGGAGGTGTGTGTGTGTGTGTGAGGGGGGGATAAGTGAGGTGTGTTCGTGTGTGTTTCTGCCTTCGTCTGAAAGGAAGGAAAAGGTTTGCAGGGTGAGGTTGAGGGTGTGTGAGTTGAGTTGAGGTGTGTGTGTGTGTGCGTGTGTGTGTGTGGGGGGGGGGAGATATAAGTGGGGTGTGTTCGTGTGTGCGTGTTCTAGTGCCTGGGTCTGGGAGGACAAGAGGCAACGGAGAGAGTGGGCGGCACTGGTAAAATAAGCATGACAATTTGACCCTTGTTTTGGCCTTTTAACAACAACACCAACAACAAACGGTGAAGTGGGAGACACTGGTAAAAAAAGCACGACGATAAGACCCTTATTTTGGCCTCATAACCAGAACAACAAATGGTAAAGTGGGCGACACTGGTAAAAATAAGCACATGACAATTAGACCCTTGTTTTGGCCCCACAACCACACACGGTCAAGTGGGCGACACTGGTAAAATAAGCACATGACAATTAGACCCTTGTTTTGGCCCCACAACCACACACGGTCAAGTGGGCGACACTGGTAAAATAAGCACATGACAATTAGACCCTTGTTTTGGCCTTTTAGCCACACACGGTCAAGTGGGCGACACTGGTAAAATAAGCACATGACAATTAGACCCTTGTTTTGGCCTTTTAGCCACACACGGTCAAGTGGGCGACACTGGTAAAATAAGCACATGACAATTAGACCCTTGTTTTGGCCTTTTAGCCACACACGGTCAAGTGGGCGACACTGGTAAAATAAGCACATGACAATTAGACCCTTGTTTTGGCCTTTTAGCCACACACGGTCAAGTGGGCGACACTGGTAAAATAAGCACATGACAATTAGACCCTTGTTTTGGCCTGTTAACAACAACAAACGATAAATCAACAGGCGACTTACCCTGTAAAAGCGACCACAACCGGTTGATTTTTGGCGGAGCCCCCTCTTCAGGGGGGCGGGGGCCCCCATGTTTACCCATTTGTCCGTCTGTCCGACCAAAAAACTTGAAACCTGACACGTTAGCCAACGGTCGCGCAACTAACTCGCTTCGGTCAGCTCCAGCTCTTTGCAACCTTTCGTTCCGTTGCCATCACACTCCGCCAATTTTCCGCAAGCGACGCTGCATAGGGCTTGTCGTTGTTATTATGGCCAAGTATTGGCGGTGGGGACAGCCATACACAAACTCAGCGAGACAACACTAGTAATATGGAAACAGACCACAACCACTTAGACACGGAATAAAGGTGCGAATTTAACAATTTCTAACTGTTTGTGGGCTAAATTAACCTCTTTATACCATGTTGTGGTCTGTTTCCATTTTACTAGTGCAAGGACCCATACACACCATGAACTGAGTACAGGACCTACCTTTCTCAAATTGATAAGACCACTAGATACCAGCCAATCTCTCCGATGTTCACGTTCATCCAGGCGTCTGAAAGGAAGGAGAAGGTTTGCAGGGTTGGATCAGAAGGGGGAAAGGAGCTGCTTAGAAGCTGCTTCGCATAGCTCCAGAAATCAGTGTGAATGAACACAGGGAACATGCGTCCTTCAAATCTCAACCACCTCCTCAGTCAAGCTGTACCTCTTCGTAAAGTGTCAGTCTGTCTGCCTGTCTGTCTGTCTGTCTGTCTGTATGTTACAGTCCAGGGTTAGGCCAAATAGGCTTAAGGGACTTGCCTTACCGTGACAGGAAGGGCTAACAAGAAAAATCATCGATGAACTGAAATTGAAAAATACACATGCACATACATACACATATACACTTGCACACACATACATAGGCACATGCATATAAATATCAACATTATCAGGCACACACAAGCACATGCATACAGATATAAACATGCACATGCACAGACATACAGATATAAACATGCTCAGGCATACACATGCACACACAGATAGAAAACATGCACATGCACATACATATAGATACAAACATGTACATACATACACATGCACATACATATATACATATATAAACATTTTCAGGCATACACATGCATACATATCTAAACATACATACACAGACACACACATATAGATATCAACATGCTCATGCATACACATATACATACATTCAGATATAAACATTCTCAGGCATACACAAGCACATACATACAGATATAAACATGCACATACACATGCACACACAGATATAAATATGCTCAGGCAAACAAATGCACACACAGATAGAAACGTGCACAGGCATACACATGCACGGACATACAATTTAAGTAAAGCACAAATAAAATAAAAAAATGAAAGAAGGCAGGATGGATGGTAAAGCCACATAAGCACTCACTTGTTGTATATTACAACACTCCCAGCTTCTTCTGCCAGCCCTATTATTGGCAATAAGAAAAACAGGGATACAACTGGATACAAGTAAAAATAATAATAATTAACATATGACGAATATGGTAAGAAATTAAAGCCAAATTAGCACTCGCTTGTTGTTTATTTCCGACACTCACAGCTTCCTCTGCCTGCCCTATTATTCGTAAAAAGAAAGACAGGAATACAAGTTAACACAAACACAATGTGTAACGAATTAGGTAAGAAATTAAAGCCACATAAGCACTCACTTGTTGTTTATTTCCTCAGCCTGCCCTTTTATTCATAATAAGAAAAACAGGAATACAAGTAAAACAGCACAATTAACAAATGACAATTAACAAATATGACAAGAAATTAAAGCCAAATTAAAACTCACTTGTTGTTTAATTTAAACACTACCAACTTCCTCTGCCTGCCATATTATTCGTAATAAGAAAAGCAGGAATACAAGTAAAAAAAAAACAAAAACAATGTGTGACGAAATAGGTAAGAAATTGAAGCCACATCAGCACTCACTTGTTGTATGTTTCCTCTGTCAGCCCTATTATTCTTAATAAGAAAAACAGGAATACAAGTAAAACAGCACAATTAACAAATGACAAATATGGCAAGAAATTAAAGCCAAATGAGAACCCTCTTGTTGTATATTTTAAACACTACCAGCTTCCTCTGCCTGCCATATTATTCGTAATAAGAAAAGCAGGAATACAAGTAAAAAACAAAGACAATGTGTGACGAATTAGGTAAGAAATTAAAGCCACATCAGCACTCACTTGCTGTATATTTCCAACATTCGCAGCTTCCTCTGGCTGCCCAATTATTCATAATAAGAAAGCATGAATACAAGAAAAACAACACAATTAACAAATGACCATTATGGTAAGAAATTCAAGCAGAATTAAAACTCACTTGTTGTATATTTCCAACACCCGCAGCTTCCTCTGTCTGTCTTCTTCTGTGTCATCGTCATTGAATTCTATGTCGGCGATTGTGACCTAGACAAACAGCCACGGTGAGCGCGTGAGTACTTGTGCCATGCTTTGTCATGTTTTTCTGTTTTATTTGTTTGGTTGCTTTTTGTTTGTATGCTTGCCTGTTTGGCCCATTCTTTGATTGTTATGCTTGTTTGTTTGCTTGTTGGGAAATGCCATAGTGCCCCCTCTATGACCGGAAGTAAATATTCGTTAGTTAGTTAGTTAGTTAGTTAGTTGGTTAGATCTATTGCCACATTCTGGCTCAATTCATACTTGAAATCTACCCCCTTATGCATCTCCCCTCTTCACACCTCAGCATCGTTATCATACTCAGGATTAGATCAGTCAGTCAGTTAATTAATAGTTAGTTATTTAGTTAGGTCTATTGCCACTTTCTGTTTCAATTCATACTTGAAATCCACCTTCTGATTTATGTTCCTTCTTCTCACCTTCTCATCGTTATCAAACTCTGGATTAGTTTCGTTCATTAGTTAGATTGTTAGATCTATTTCCTCCTTCTGGTTCAATTTATACTTGAAACCACCTTCTCAGTCATTTCCACTCTTCTCACCTCAGCATCGTTATCATACCCAGGATCAGGTTATTTAGTTAATTAGTTCGTTAGGTATATTGCCTCCTTCTGGTTCAATTTATACTCAAAACCACCTTCTCAGTCATTTCCACTCTTCTCACCTCAGCATTGTTATCATTCCCAGGATCAGGTTATTTAGTTAATTAGTTAGTTGGGTATATTGCCTCCTTCTGGTTCAATTTATATCGAAACCACCTTCTCAGTCATTTCCACTCTTCTCACCTCAGCATCGTTATCATACCCAGGATCAGGTTATTTAGTTAATTAGTTCGTTAGGTATATTGCCTCCTTCTGGTTCAATTTATACTCAAAACCACCTTCTCAGTCATTTCCACTCTTCTCACCTCAGCATCGTTATCATACCTAGGATCAGGTTATTTAGTTAATTAGTTAGTTGGGTATATTGCCTCCTTCTGGTTCAATTTATACTCAAAACCACCTTCTCAGTCATTTCCACTCTTCTCACCTCAGCATCGTTATCATACTCAGGATCAAACTCAAAGCGCCGAGCATGATAACCTGTTTGTGGGTCGATACCTACTGCAGTGGGCAATGCAGGCTGCGCAGGAAGAGATCAGACAAAGTAGTATTCAGCTTTAGTCTTTCCCGCTGGTGTCAACTAATGGGCGATTTCAGGTGTCATTTTAATAGGTAATTTGATAGGTGGTTGTGCAGAAAGATATGGCCGTATAAGCACAGTTCAAACTCAGGAAAACACTTGAAGCGCCGAGCATGCTAACCCGTCTATTGTGGTGTTCGGCGAAGCAGGCTGGGCAGGGAGAGATCAAACAAGGCAGGGAAGGGTAGGACAGGGAGAGATCAGGCAATGCAAGGCAGGGAGAGATCAGACAAGGCAAGGCAAGGCAGGGAGAGATCAGACAAGGCAGAGTTCAGCTTTACTATAAGCCGCTGGTGTCAAATAATGGGTGATTTGAGGTGCCATTTTAATGGTAATTTGATGGGTGTTTGTGCAGAGGGATACAGCTGTGTAGGTCAACATTGGGCTCAGTTGCCGCGGTCTATTTAATGGGTGTTTGTGCACAGGGATACAGACATCCCTTCATGTCGAAAAGAGCGCAATGAAGGCAGGAACACTGATGATGATTGCAATTTTTTGAAATAAAGGCAGGGATATTAGAGCCCACCGCAGGAGGTGGCTCCTTGGGAGACTGTATGGTGCTTACAGCAGGAGTGGCTGCTGCAATCGCTGCTGTCAATTTAATGGGTGTTTGTGCACAGGGATACAGCCATCCTTTAATTTCAAAAAGAGCGCGATAAAGGCAGGAACACTGATGACGATTGAATTGTTTTGATATAAAAGCAGGAATATTAGAGCCCACCGCAGGAGGTGGCTCCTTGGGAGACTGTATGGTGCCTACAGCAGAAGTGGCTGCTGCACTAGCTGCTGCTGCAGCTGCCGCCGAGGTAGCCGCTGCTGCAGATTTAGAGACCTTGGATGCTGTAGTGGTTGCAGCGGCAGTTGGGGCAGTTGAGTTCTCTGGGCCTGCCACGCTCCCAGCAGCTTCCGGGGCGGCAGAAGGGGAGGGCCCAGTGCCAGCGTCGCTTGCATCTGTTGGGTCATGGTGGACAGACCGCGCGCCAATCTGCAGCAGGCAAGCAGCGACCCCTTTGCTTAGACAAGCCAAATTTGGGCATGGCTTTATTCTGTATACCCTTGCAATATAATGGTACACTTGCATCCTTCATCGTTCCTTCTCTAGTTCAAGCATTCTGTACCCAGGAGCACTCTTGAAAGGTTGTGCCCGGTGCCCAATTGGATTGATTGCATGGCCAATCATGCGGCTCACCTCCTGTGTGCTCTGTTTATTTTTTTGGCTATCCATGCCAGCTTCCAGCCAGCTCCATTAGCTAGATACTGGGTGAAGACAAAAGCTTTCTGCTTCATTGGAGTGCCTGTCATGCCAGCTTTCAGGTGCACTGGCTAGCTTTTGATTTGGCCCAAGGACAGGGAAAGGAAACTTCCTAGAAGCTGCCACAAGTAGCCCCAAAAAGTAAACAGTGATCCAGGGACTTCGAGAAAAACTTGAGAAAATAAATATAATCAGTCAAAATCAACAAGATTAACAAGATGACAATCAGCAGTTCAAATATGAATCATGGATAGGACGAGGAGGATGGTAGGTATGGCACTCTGGGGCTAGTTAGATAGGCCGAAAAGGACTTGCCCATAGAAAGAAAATGATCATGATCATTCCAAACCATGATCGGAATAGCCATATCAAGAAAATGACTACGACCATTTCAAATCCAGATCAACAAGATGGCAATCAGCAATTCGAAAAATATGACTATTTCAAATCCAGATCAATGAGATGACAATCAGCAATTCAAATGATCAGTTCAAATCCAGATCAACAAATTGACAATCTGCAATTCCAACAAAAATTATGGAGGCGAAACACGAATGCTTCCTCCCCCAAAACAGAACCAGTGGCTCCAACAGTAATCTGATTGCATTCTGTACTCAGGAGTGTGGTGTGGTAGTGTTTATACTACCCATGTTTACTCCACCTGCAGATAGTGAGCAGCCTGAATGTGGAGTAAGGAGTAAGGTGGAGTAGCCTGATATACCATATACTTAATTAAATTCCAACAGCATTCATATCCCAACAGTAATCCTATTGAGCCAAAGTGAATGCAACCTTGTGCGCCTGGAAGGTGGAACAATCAGCTGCCCAGAACTGCTGAAATATTTTGGTTTATCTCAGTGACTGGTTCATGGAGCTGCCTAGAAGCTACTGCTCGTAGCCAGAAAAAAACTCTAATTAAATGCAATGAACTGATATGAAACGCATGGAGCTGATATGAAACGCAAGGAGCTGATATGAAACGCAAGGAGCTGATATGAAACGCAAGGAGCTGGTATGAAACGAAAGGAGCTGATGAGAAATCCTACCTGTACATGAGCTGCTTTCTGATCGCCGGCTGCAGGAGAGACCAAGACGTGCTCCTTGTGCGCATGGTGATGTCCGACTGCTTTGCTACCATGTGCTGCCGAGTTGCCATCTGTCTTGGCCTCTTCTGCTGCAGCACCCTTCGTGTTGCTCTCCTCTGCCTTCGCAACATTTGCTTCAGTTCCCTCCATCTCTGTGTCGGTGCCTCTCGCCTTAGACTCTCCAACCTTGCCTGCCTCTGCTGCATCCTCCTTTGCTGTCGTCCCGTCCGTCATCTCCTCGTTCTTAACCCTCATGGGCTCATGCACCTGCAGCCTAACTGCACCCGAGGGGGCTGCATCTGTCTCCATTGCCTCAGCTTCTCCTGGGGTCCCAGGCTGGGAGGAGGTGGTAGCTGGCTGGAAGGTGGTTGTAGCAGCTGGAGCAGAAGCTGCAGCAGTGCTTGGGTTCGCCTCCTCCTCCTGTTGGGGACTGGCTGCATCGTTCAGCTGGCCGCTGGTTTGAGGTTTGGATGTGGGCTCCAACCGATACCGCTTTATCAAAGGGCAGGCAGTTACTGCTGCCGGGACCACACTGCCAGCTAGCAGCTCCATATGTGACAGGCTGGCGAGCTCAGGGGCCGGGGTCGGGAAGGGAAAGGTACTAACATCAATATATACCTGAGCAAGCAATGGGAAGGAGCAGATCTTGCCTCGAACAGTTTTCACCACAGGAAATCTCTGAAAGCCCCCCCCCCCCCCCCCCCCCCCCCGACACTTTTTCGACTCTTTTCAATGGTTTCGGGGCTTCAGACCCCTGTAGGCCCCATTTCTGACGTGCAGTACACAAGTAACGTTTTAGTAGCCCCCTACGAAAGAGCACAGATAAGTACCTGCATCAGTACTTCGTATAAATGGTTGAACATGATTCTGATTGTACAATATTATAAATGGTACGTTACAGCATCATTATATTAGTACTCATGTACAGCTTATTTTTATATAATGCAGTATGTTCCAGCCAGTCTCCCCTTTTCTCCCCTTTACCAGCCTTTGCACCTAGGTGGAGAAGTCCTCTCATGAAAACTCCCTACTTATGCTTATCCACACATTCACCCACCCATACACCCCCACTGGGTCTTCCATGGTGCCAATGAACTGCCCTTGTCAACACAATCTCAATGGTGGTCTCAGAATATCATTTGGAAGTCTGAGTAAAAAGATAGCAAAAAACTAAGGAGGGCTGCCCCCCCCCCCCCTTCCCCCCCCCAATCCAATCAACATACTGACCACAATCCCACAAACACGAGTCCTTGGAACAAACACGAAACTAAATGCCATATAAGCTAATTATCACTCAGGATAAGTAAGAAGGTATGGGATTGGTAACGAGGTAACGAGGGTAGGAGAGGATAGAAAGCAAACATAACACACATAACCAAATACCCAACTTTGGGTTCTTGCTATTCTCTGACTGCGGTATACGCCCCTATGAGACTGCAGTACAGCCCCCTCTTAGACTGCGGTACACCACCCTCATACTCTGCACCAATCTTCCACCCATGCTCACCTGGAAGTAGTGCTTCTTGCACTGCTCTGCGCTCTTGCCCCCAACATGCTCTCCTACGCCCGCCCAGTTTCCCAATCCTACGCGGGGTGGTGGTGAAGCTTTTATCAGAGTTGTATGGTAATTCAGTGGATGGGTTGGTTTTAGTTTTCGAAACACTTCGCACGCCTGATAATTGAGAATTCTGAGAGTTCTGAGAACGTCGGAAATTTTGCAAAAGTTTGGAGAACGTCGGAAATTTCTGAGAACGTCGGAAAGTTTGGAGAACGTCGGAACGTCGGAACGTCGGAGAGTTTGGAGAACGTCGGAACGTCGGAGTTTGGAGAGTTTGGAGAACGTCGGAACGTCGGAACGTCGGAGAGTTTGGAGAACGTCGGAAAGTTCTGAGAACGTCGGAAATTTTGCAAAAGTGGGCGTACAAAGTACGAGACCCAAATCCAAATCATCCCCTGAATCAGCCTGAATGGCTATAAAAGCGAATAAACAAAGTAAGATACATACAAAAATACAAACAAAGTCAAAAGAAACAGATACAAACAAAATAAATAGACAGCAGGGGGCCTGTCCCACCTACCATATATGTCGACTGCTTCCAAGAGCAGCATCTCTTCATCTGCCTATGAGCAGTCATTCAGGGACAGAACAATCGGTTAGTTGCACGCTTGAACCAAATATGATTGATTGACAAGATTCCAAGGGTGTAAAATAATCCTTACATCGATATCACCCCTCCTTACCCCTCCTACCATCCCAAGACCCCCCCCCCCCCCCCCCCGCACACCTACTTCACAACATACCATAACCCCTATTACATGTTCTCCACACGTCCAAACAACATGAAGTTCATTCCCGCGCACATCCAAGGTTATCCTCACCCCCCCACTTCATGACAATTTAATTCCCTAGTGAAATGGCCCAAGTGAAGATACCCCATTCCCAGTCCGGTCCTACATGCATGGCTGGCAGGCACTATTCATTTCCCCCGACTCACCCCCCACTCAGAATGGAAGATTGGGAAGCTGAGGTTGTCGACAATCCTATAGTCGTGCCCATTGCTATGCGGAGGGATTTCCACCCCGACTGAGAAGCACTCCAGGCAGAGGTCGAAGTCCGCGCAAATCGCGCACTTCACCCTGGCGGTGCATGATATATCTCTAGCGCAGTAATTGCAGTGGTATAGAGCCCTGCGAAGCAAAGCATCGGACTTCAGAATTAATATGGGAAATCGGTCTGAAAAGTGTCCCAGATCGGTCTCTCGGGTCGTCGCACCTCTTAGTTTCAGCTCCACCTCCGTGAAGAGCAACCCCCGCGCTCTGCCTCCGCTTACCCCTGCAGGATCGCCCAAGAGGACTGCAGCCATGGATGGAGTGAGCCCCAAGTCAAATATGTCCCATACCAATGCTGTCGTGCATGAGCTACAGCTGAATATGCTGGACATGACAAGTGGATAATCGGGCCACACCTTACTCCTCCTTTCGCAACATCCATACGGTCGCTACAACCGTTCGGAGGGAAACCGAGGTAGAAACAGTCCAAAAATTGACAAGAGGGCGACCAAAATTCAGCTACACTGCAAACGACTTCGGCTACTGTTTTTCCTCACTAGCACCTCTAGAGTTCATTTTGAAATCCATTTGAAATCACACATCGCTAGGTATCTCTCTGATATTCAATATATTGTCATCCTCATTCTATGGCCATGGGCTCTGGATCCGATGAACGCAAGTGGGAGCTAGACCTGTCAGATGCCGCGGTTCGGGGGAAGGATGCGATATTGGAAGCGTACAACGAGAGTTTTCAGAGACTCAAAGCCGCGGTGGGCTACATTTATGGACACCCTACTTGATGTTCTGCGACTAATTTGAATGCTCGCGTCTCAGGGTCAACCCAAGCCGGACATGGTGACCTGCAGGGTGAGTTTTCCAGGGCATGACCTGTCTCACACCAGACACACAAATTACTCACTTACATATGCTGGCTCAGCCTAGACTAAGTAAACAGATGAAGTCAGGCTTCTTAGGCTGAGCCATGTAGATAAAGCTTAGCTGATGTAGAGGAAAAGAGCCCAAAGTGACTCTGAAGGTAGGCTTCAGAGCCACCAGCACACGCTCATGCGATCAGAAACACATTTCAGAACAAGAATTATGGAACTGGTGCTGCACATATCCCTAAGGATAACTGGCAAAGGTTCATGTTGCAATAAGGAGGGAAAATACTTCCAAAGCCAAAGTTTCGTTTTTTATTACGCATGGCAGCTTCCAGGCAGCTCTATTAGCCAGCCACTTGGGTCATCCCAAAGCTTTCAGCTGCAAGTCAATGCCCAACATGTCAGCTTTCAGACATACTAGCTAGCTTCACGTCCGGTCCAAGGACGGGAGAAAAGAGCTGCCTAGAAGCTGCTATGTGTAGCTAAAAATAATTAGTTATTGCAAATATACACTCTTCTTTGTTAGACTCGCTTGCATTGTTAACCATGTTTGGTCCTTCCTGTGCATATGGATTATAACTATCCCCCCCCCGATTATCCACCTTTGCAAATGAATTATAACTATCCCCCCCCCCCCCCCCCCCGATTATCCACCTATGCAAATGTATGATAACTAATCCCACAAATTATCCACCTATGCAAATGTTGTATAACTAATCCCCCCCATTATCAACTTACTGCGCAGCTGCTGCGGGAAAAATTGTGAGTGGTTGGAGCTAGAAGAGTGTGATGCATGCCTTGCCACGGGACGTGACTTTGAAAGAACCTCCCTAAGCCAGAGCCAGAGAGCACAATGCTTCAATTGTGCTCTGTACGATGGCGCGGCAGTCCGAGTTCAGGCGCAGTAGCAGTCTGCACAAGCAACCCCCCAATGTTACCATTCACCAGTGCAAGCGAACGGGAAGGTTCCTTCAAACTCACGCCCCGTGGCAAGGCGCAGCATTTTTTGATGCTTCAACTGAGCAGCTGGTTCCGTGGCTGTGGCTGCTGCTACCCATCGGGTCGAACCAGAGGGGCTTGTGAAATGACGATGATTACGTTTTTCCTGGTGACCTAAAGGACTCAAAATGTGACTGCGGCTTGACGGAGCCAAGGGGACTTGCAAATGATGACAGGGCAATGTGTGGGCAATTTTGCGGGCTTGTGTGTGGGTGATGCTTCAGTGTGTGTGTGATTGCAAGTCTGGGCCTGTGTGTTGGTTCAAGTACATGGCAAGGGATGGGTTGATGAGTGGATTGATGCTCATGCCCATTCGTGGGTGATGCTTGAGTGTGTGTGTGAGAGAGAGTATGTGTGTGTGCACATGTGTGGGGCAAGACCTGTGTTCATGTACAGGGCATTGGCTGTGGCTGCTGCAGCCCATGGGGTTGAACCTCAGGCTTGTGGAATGACGATGGTTACATTTTTCCTGGTGCCCTACTGGACTCCAAATGTGCCCGCAGCTTGACGGAGCCAAGCGGACTTGTACATGATAGCAGGGTAATGCATGGGACAGTTTGCGGGCTCATGTGTGGGTGATGCTTGAGTGTGTGTGTGGGTGCAGGTCTGGGGACGTGCTTTGGTTCAAGTACAGGGCAGGGGATCGGTTGATGCCCATGCTCATGTGTGGGTGATGCTTGAGTGTGTGTGTGGGTGCATGTGTGGGGCCATGCATGGGGTCAAGTACGGGGCAAGGGATGGCTTGATGAGTGGGTTGATGGCCATGCCCATGTATGGGTGATGATTCAGTGTGTGGGTGGGTGCAGGTCTAGGGACGTGCTTTTGTTCATGTACAGGGGATGAGTTGATGGGTGGGTTGATGCTCATACCCAGGTGTGGGTGATGCTTGATTGTGGGTGCGCATGCGTGGGTAAATGACCGGGTTCATTTACAGGGCAAGGAGTTGATGAGTGGGTTGATTCTTGGGCTCTTCCGTGGGTGATGCCTGTGTGTGTGTGTGTGTGTGTGTGAGATAGAGTGTGTGTGAGTGTGCGAGAGAGAGTGTGTGTGCATGCATGAGGCAATGCCTGGGCTCATGTATGGGTGATGCCTGTGTGTGTGTGTGTGAGATAGAGTGTGTGTGAGTGGGCGAGAGAGAGAGTGTGTGTGCATGCATGAGGCAATGCCTGGGCTCATGTACAGGGCGAGGAATGGGTTGACAAGGGGGTGATTCACAGGCTCATTTATGGGTGATGCCTGTGTGTGCATATGCGTGTGAGATAGAGTGTGTGTGAGTGGGCGAGAGAGAGAGAGTGTGTGTGCATGCGTGAGGCAATGCCTGGGCTCATGTACAGGGCGAGGAATGGGTTGACAAGGGGGTGATTCACAGGCTCATGCATGGGTGATGCCTGTGTGTGTGTGTGTGAGATAGAGTGTGTGTGAGTGTGTGAAAGAGAGTGTGCGTGCGCATGCGTGAGGCAATGCCTGGGTTCGTGTACAGGGCGAGGACTGGGTTGACAAGGGGGTGATTCACAGGCTCATGTGTGGGGGATGCCTAGGTGTGTGGGTGCGTGTTTGTGAGTGTGTGTCAGAGAGAGTGTGTGTGTTCACGCACTTACTCACTCACTCACTCACTCACTCACTCACTCACTCACTCACTTACTCACTCACTCACTCACTTACTCACTCACTCACTAACTTACTCACTCATTCTTAAATTTTTACCTGGGTTCATACAGAGTGAGTGATGATTTGATGGGGGGAGGGAGATGCTCAGGCTCGTATGTGGGAGATGCCTGAGCTTATGTGTGGGGGCGCTTGCAAGGGTTCATGTACATGGAAATGAATGGGTCGATGAGGGGGTGGTTCTGAGGATCATATGTGGGTGATATCTGAGAGTGTTTGTGTGTGTGTGCGTGGGGCAATGCCTGGGTGGCAGGTATACGTATAAGTATACGTACAGGACGAGGAATGCGTTGGCACAGGTCGTGATGCATGAGTAGGTAATGGCAACTAATATTAGTGTTTGAAAAACTAATATTATTTTAGTGTCACAATTATAATATTTTTCAAATAAATTCGAAATTCTGGCTTGTCCGACTATCTCCATAGGTGCCGAAGTCCGAAAACGCCCTAAGTCAATACAAGAATGTGATACAGAGCCGGACATGGCCCAAACTGCTCGGAATCGAATTCTGTCAGGCTCATATTGTTCGCGACGGTGTCAGCTATGCGCGCAGCTACTTTTCGTGCGCGTTCGCATCTGGTCGCGAGCAGCCTTGTTCGGCAGGCCGGTGGCAGTACATCAGATGTGCGATAATTAGTGATACAAATCCATATCGCGTCAGATACGAGGCCGCGCGAGCTATTCCGAAGAAAGGTACCTCGGGAAGAAAGGGTTATCGAACCCCTTTTACAAGGTCGGAGGCTGCGCTTCAGCCTTGGCCTCGGAATCTACTGAAATAGCTGTACATCTCAAGATTTCACCTCCCTGTGGCCTACCACACCATGGCTCAGGATTAGGGTGTGTTTTCAATGATCTACCCCAAATCAAAAACTGAGTTCAGATGTGGATGTTTGAAGACAAATTGAAAAATAAGTTTGTTTTTTGAATTTATTTTCAAAACATTTTTGAATTTTGAATTTTCGAAAAAAAAGAAAAAGTTGTTATGCACGCTACATCTTGAGATAGAGCAAAACCGAGGCCCAAAATGTTGCAATTGAGGCTGTGCAACTCTGACCTAGACTTAGGACACCCACGAAATGTAAATAATCAGTGTTTTGGGGGTCCGTACTCAACTGTACTGCCTTTGTACTGCCTTCCAAGACCTTCCGTAATAACTGCTGGTAGGGAAAGACGTTATACAACATTTGTACCCAGTGTTCTTTTTAAATGGCTTGTTTCGGTCGCGATAGGCTCCGTATCACTTCCTACGTAAAACCCGTATCGACTTAGGGAACCCCATAGTAACAAATTAGCATGTTTCACTTGACCTGGTCCCCACCATTTGAGAAAACCCAAATCCGAGAATTTGTGTGCTGAACTGATGTGGTTGGGCAACTTATTAGCAAAAAATCTTTGTTTTTGGACTTGAGGGCCTAGGCTCAATCCATCCGTATCACTCAGGGTCTGACTTAGGCACCTATGGAGATAATATTATATAATATTATTCATTCGCTAATATTATATAACATAGCCAACCCCTATACATGGGTGCATATGCGTTCACTGACTGGGGGATGGCAATATGAGAGTATATTATATCATGTCATTGTATTATATCATATGATGGCGGGAGTCTGGCTAGGCTTAAGTTACAATTTACATGCAAAATCATATGATGCGATTTGTATGATATCATGTGATACCATACTTGCCTTTGGTCATTAGCATATGATATGCCGGTCCCTTGTAATGCTTAGGGAAGTGTGTGGGCGCAAGTGCCACGCATGCATGATATACATAATATGCATGCATGCACGCAAAACTTATATTGTATATTATGCTTGCATATAATAATCACACAATAAGATGCATAATTATGGACTTATAATTGATTTCATGTGTCAGTATCAGAATGTGGGTGCATGCCACCATCTTTTGATTCCTTGTAATTGCTCAGTGAAATGATTCCCTCCCCATCCCCCCACCCCTCCCTACCCCTCCTCACCCCTCCCCACCCCTCCCTACCCCCACAAGCACTCCAAGCCTAACCCCAACCCCAACCTCTTCAACATGTGTGTGCAGCACTCCTGACCGGAAGCACGGGCATCTCCCTGGGGTAAAGCCGGGAGACTCATACCCTGGGCGTGGAGAGCTCTGCATCCTAGGGCTCCATAGGGCCATCCTTGCTGGCATTGACTGGGTGTAAGTGTTGCCCTTGGCTGTTGGAAGCACACACACACACATACAAAACACGTAACGCTCCAATATATGCACTCATACATACACCTAAACACGTGCGCTCCATATAGCTACATAAGGCCATCCTTGCTGGCATTGACTGGGTGTAAGTGTTGCCCTTGGCTGTTGGAGCACACACACACACACGTAAAACACACGCTCAATATATGCACTCATACATACACCTAAACACGTGCGCTCCATATAGCTATATAGGGCCATCCTTGCTGGCATTGACTGGGTGTAAGTGTTGCGCTTGTTGGTTGGAGCACACGCACGCACGCAAACACACAGTCAATAAATGCACACATACACACACCTTTATGCATGTGCGTCATAGAGCTCCATAGAGCCATCCTTGCTGGCATTGACTGGCTGTAAGTGTTGCCTTTGGCTGTAGGAGCACACGCACGCACGCAATCACACTCACATAGATACATATACACATACACACATATACACACACATATGCACACACGACACACACGCATACACACACACACTTTCACACACACGCATACACACATATACACATACACACATATACACATACGCACATATACATACACATACACACACATACACACACATATACACACATACACACACGCATACACAGATATACAAATGCACACACACACATATACACACACATACACACACATACACACACGCATGCACACATATACACATACACACACATATACACACACATACACACACACATACACACACACATGTACACACACATACACACATATACACATACACACATACGCTTATACACACATACACACAAGCATACACGCATACATGCACTTGCACCCTCACATACATGCATACACTCAAAAGCACGGAAACACTGGCTTGCACGCCCATAGACACACGCGCACACACTCTCATAGACAATTGCCAACACATTTATTTGGCCTTGGTTTGGCTTGCTTGGCACATAGGAGGCAGACGACAAGTATTGTGGGGCCTTGGCTTGGCACGGAAACAAGCGTAAAACACAGGCATTACGATTCTTTCTTCTTTGTCTTGTCAATTTTGACTCATAGTTTTCTCATCTAGCTTTGTGTTTGGCTTGGATACCGCAGGGGAAGGATCGTCGCCTGGGGCCTATGCCATGTCCTTTCAGGAGGATTACAAGGAGATGACGACCAGGATGAGGTGAGGGGCTGTACATGTGGGAGGGGGTCCCTAAATCCACCCATGCTTTATTTGTATTTAGTTCATAGTGGGTGGCTTGATCGAACTTGTAGGGACGTCATTCGCTGAGGTTGGCCATAGACCCCCCCCCACCATCACCACACCCATCGCCCCCCTCAACTACCAGCACCACTATCCAACCCAATTCCCGCCACCCGCCTACCCACCCGTAATGCGTCAACGCCCCACCATCACCACCACCCAAACCCATATCCAACCATCCACCCAACCCCCCCTACCATCACCACATCCAACCTCCCTACCGATCAACCACATCCACCCCCAACCATCCCCACCCAAGACCCTCACCATCACCGGACATCCCAAACACCACTTACCATGCACCACATGTCCAACCACGCAGCCAACCCCGTAAGACATTCCACACCTACAAACTACCAATCAACCCAATCCACCCCCACCCAACCCTACCATCACCACACCCAACCCCCTGAACCTACAATCACCGACCGACAACCCAACGCCCCTAACCATCACCACACCAAGCCCCTACCATCAACCACATCCAACACCCACGCCAACCCCTACCCATCACCACACCCCAACCCCCTACATCACCGACATCCAACCCCCCCAACCCCTACCTCACCGCACACTCCACCCCCTAGCCATCACGCACACACCGAATCCACCCCACCATCACCACATCCCAACCCCTACACCAACCCCTAACAATCACCAACACCCCCCTACCAACCCCCTACATCACCACACCCAACCCCACATCTCAACCCCCACCCAACCCCTACCATCACCACATCCAACCACCCAACCCTATCCGATGGCATTCCAAACACACCCAACCCCTACCATCACGGAACAGTGCACCAACCCCTACAATCACCAATCCCAACCCCTAATCACCACATCCACCCCCACCCAAGCCCCCTACCATCACCACACCAACCCCCTACCATGACCACACCCACCCCCTACCCTCACACACCCAACGCCCCACCCAATCCCACTACCATCAACCACAGGTCACAACCCAACATCACCACATCCAAACCCACCACCCAACCCCTACCATCACCAATCTTCTAACCCCCACCCAACCCCCTACCATCACCACACAGTCAACCCCCCACCCAACCCCCTACCGCCATCACCACACCACCCCCCATCACCGCCTCGTGACTGGCCCGAGCTGCAACTCCACCCCTTACGCATCACCACATCCAGACCGCACCCAACCGCCTACCATCACCACACCCCAACCGCCGCTAACCATACCACAATCCAACCGCCCACCGAACCCCTGCCTATCACCTGACACCCAAGGGCCGCCTACCATCACCACAGTCCAACCCACACCAACCCCTACATACGCACCCAACCCTAGCCATCACCGACCACCTCAAGACCCCTACCTCACCACATCCAACCCCACCAACCCTACCGATCACCAACCCAACGCCCCTAGCCAACACCACACGCCAACCCTACCATCACCACATGCCAACCCCGCACGCCAAGTTACCGCCCCTACCGATCAGCAGCCCCAAGCCCCCTCACCATCACAATCCAACCGCCACTCAAACCGCCCTACCATCAACCAGATCCAACCCGCACCAACCCCCTAGCCATCACAACCCAACCCCACACACCCCTACCGATGACCACAACCCATACCACATCCCTCTGGTGCATCTGGCCAACGGATGCAAACTCACTCCCACCGCTAACGTGCCCCACCGTCTGCCGCCCTCCGCCACATGCATCTTGTGGTCACAGTTCATGGTGGGTGTTTGTCTGCGACTGTGAAGGGACGAGCACTGTCTAGTAAACACCCGTCCATTCGACACCACTTGGCCAGGGCCGTCATCGCGAAGCAATGCAACATAATGAGATTCAGCGCTTGAGTAGCCACAAGAATGATAACGCCGTAGTGGGGCGTGGTATTAAGGAGCCCTGTCATGCGGCGTTAGAGAACAGGGCTCCTTCTTTACCTGGACAGTGCTACATGGCGGTTGACACTTGAGTAGCCCAGAGTAGCTACTCGACTGGCGTACAGATAACTGAAATGAAATAATTGTAGCTTTGGCCCAAAACACGTAACCATAAAATTCCTTTTTTTCAATTGCTAGATCAGTGTTGCGATTCAAATGAGATCTTGCCAGAATGATAGATAAGTCTTAACATTTACTATATAATTACGTGGTTACTCAAATTGCCAAACTTGGCCAGCGCTTTAGCGCATCTTAAAAAACAAAAAAAACTGCGCTTTGTAAGTGCAAAAGCGAAAAATTGCTTGCAGCAGCCCACAGGGAGTTCAAAACATCTGCGCTTTAATCGGCAGAGGGGGTTCGAAAAGCCAGCGAATCACAAAGCGCAAGCGGCGCTTTGAATTACCGTCTGCTATAAAGGATGAAGGTGGATTCAGCCGCCGCCTCCTGGCTTCTGTGGGTCTGCGTGTTTCGCGGGGGGGGGTGGGGGTCTGTTGGTCTCGTCTGGGTCCTCGGTCAGACCGAGACCGCACAACCGGTCTACGGTGCAATGATTGAGATGTATTTATATAAGTTGTTGAAAGGACTTCACCCAGGAGGTGGGCTCTCGTCGACACAAACCAGCGACACTAGGTTCACCCAGTTCCGAATGGCATTGCCACGTCTAAAAAATAGTAGGTGTGATGGGTGGTTGAGTGTTTGAGGCAACGCTAGAGTTCAACTCAGTGTCAAACTAATCCATTCAATTATCCTGCGACCCATCCAAGTAGCAAAAGCGCGCGCTTTGAATTACCCTGCTATATTATAGAATGTGCTGTTTTGGGGGGATTTGATGTGGAATACTGAAACAGCAGTTTGTGACACATTCCACATGGACACACACACACGTACACACAGAACGGATACACACGGACACTACACACACGGGTACACACACACAACACTGGCACTCATCACACAAGGACAGTCACACAAGTGCGGGAACTCAACGCACTGACACACACCGTTTAAAAAAAAACTTGGTTGTCCCTGGCAACTGCAGCGGACGACATTCTGGTAACACTGGACAAAGAACGCTACTCCATCATGCCAGAAGGTTATGCAACATTACTAGAAATCGGGGCTTTGAACAGCCCAAGTAGCTACTGCAACCTGGCTACGAAAGCTGAATATATTTAAAACATTGTTTATATTCACGCCACTTAACATCTCTCTCTCTCTCCTCTCTCTCTGTGTCCTCCCTTCGTTCAAGCTACTCAACCTGGCATACAGAAAATGAAGGTGACAAAAACATGTTTGTGTTCAGCTAAAGTTGCTTTCTTGCCTCTCTCCCTCTCTCTCTGTGTCTCCCTTCGTTCCAGTACTCAAACCTGGCATACTGAAAGCCGAAATGTAAAACACTGGTTAATCCCTGCAACGCAGGGACCACCATTCTGGTACATCTGGTCAAGGGGCCAAGGCCCGGGACGGCGTTCAGCAGGTAAGCTTTATTTTAAAGAGCAGTTACTTCAAAGCTTTTATACTTTAAAGCTTCTATAATTTAAAGCTTTTACTTAAGCTCAGTATTTTAAGCTTTCATATTTTTTTGCTATTTTTGCCATTTTAAAGCTTTTATGTTAAGCTGTTTACGTCTAGCACAGATATTTTAAGTGCTGTTAGATATAAAGCTTTTATTTTAAGCTTTACTTTCTAGGCACTGTTATTTTATATGCTCTATATTTTAAAAGCTTTATATTAAGGTTTTTTTATGTAAAGCTTCAATTATTTCAAGCTTTATTTATGCACATAAATTTCAAGCTTGTATATTTTCAGGTAAATTCAAGCTTTATTTTAATGCTTCTCTATAACACACACGTTTTTAAGCTGTTATATTTTAAGCGTTATTTTTGAAGCTTCACTGTAAGCACGTTATTTATGCATGTTGAATATAGTAAACTTAATGTATGTAGACTAAGTATTGTTTCTGCATTTACAACAAAAGAGTTTGTTTGATTCATTAGCTTCAATCTATGCCTTCCTATACATGACCGGCACAAAGCAGATAGCTGACAGAGCTCCTGAGCTGCACGCTCATGCACAACCCCCTTCCCGGCACCCATCAAACCCCCACAGACCCCGCCCCCCCTCACCACCCGACCCCACACACCCGAACCTCGCCCACACCACGGCACTGCACCCCCCCCCCCTCACCCCCCCACCTGTCGCACCTCACCCTCACTCACCGCCCCCCCCCCCTGCCCCACCACCCCCACCACCCTGTGTGTGTGTCGTGGTGTGGGCTTGTCTTAGCCAACACTTGGCCTGACTTTGGCATTAAAAGTAATAAATGCTCCCTTAACACACAATCACACAAGCAGACGCCCGCCCTACCCACACCACCACCCTGTTCGCACCTCCCCCCCCCCCCTGCCCCCCCTTGGCGGCCACCCGGCTCTGCGCAACCTGCGCAAAGCAGATAGCTGACCAGAATGGGAAACAGTCAACTTAGCACTGAAGTGGCAGAATCGTGAAACCTGAATGCCCACACATTATTTATTCAGTTCATCCAACATTCATTTGGCTGCCAGCGCTGCAACTCATTCACAACCCGCTTCTATTCCACCCTACCCCACCCCCAATCCCCGCACCCTGCCCACCATCTCACACACCCCTGCCCGTCCCCCGCCCGCCCCCTCCCATCCACAACTCTGTGCACAAGCGGTCACTGAGCCAGAAAGTGGAAAGAGGTTAACCTTGCGCTGAAGCATAGCTTCCGAACCGGCACACTGTCAGGGTTTTCCCGGGTGGCAAGGCATGGGACAGGAAAGGTTATTACCCTCAATCACCGTCTGCTATGTGTACGCGGGTTGGTACCTTGTGAAAGAGGCGAAAATGGAGTACAGCTTAAGGCTACTGGTTGTTCAGCTTTCTGTAGGTTCCAGTTTTGTGTAAAGCAAAGCCGTGCCGATCCTGATTTCGTGATTGTGGCATAAACACGGTAATAAGCTGAGCGGAAGCGCGGGGGGGGGGGGGGGGGGGGGGGGGGGGGGGCCAGCGTGTCGCACTGGGGTTCGCACCGTAAGTCGCTCAATTTGCGATGCGGTCGCACAGGATAATATGGCAGCTGAACAAAAAGCAGTTGTTAAGGGGTTAGTGTATGAGTACCCTTAACCGTCGGACGGGCTGCAGGCAAGATGGGAGTCCAGTGAGGCAATCCATGGAAAAATGTACTGTTATCGAGCATCAGAGCATCAATGAGATCACCATCATTAATCAAGCAACACCAGCACAGCAGCCATCATGAGCATCACCTATGCAATTAATAGCAACACCAAGCACAGCCATCACCAGCATCATGAGCACACAGCAATAATCAGCAACACAGCACCAGCGCAGCAGCATCACTGAGCATCACCAGCATTAATCAGCAACGCCAGCACCAGCATCAACCGCAGCAATCATGAGCATCGCCAGCATAATCACAACACACAGCAGCAAGCCAATCATGAGTCATCACCACATAATCAGCAAACACCAGCACCAGCAGCAGCACATCATGAGCATCATTACCTTATTTGGAGCAATTGTTATTCTTATCATATTGCATCACCTAGCAACACCGCATCACCAGCTATCACCAGCAGCATCATCATCACCAGCAGCATCAGCTAACCATCAGCAGCAGCAGGCAGCAAGCAAACACCAGCATTAACCAGCAGCAGCAGCAATCCACAGCATCACCAGCAGCATTATCGAGCATCACTAGCAGCATGAGCATCACCAGCATTAGCAGCAGCAGCAGAGCAATCAGATCACCAAGCAGCATCGAAAGCACCAGCATCACCCCAGCAGCCAGAATCACCAATAACAGCATTCAGCATCAACCAGCAGCATCGACAGCACAGCCATTCCCAGCAACCAGCAGCATCGCATCACAGCAGCATCGACAGCACCAGAATCCACAGCACCAGAAATCACCAGCAGCATCACAACCATGCACCAGCAGCATCACCAGACAGCTCACCAGCAGCATCCCCAGCAACGACCCAGCATCAGCAGCGGCTCCAGCAAGCACAGCACAATACAGCCAGCAATCACCGCATCATAAGATCATGCGCATCACTACAACAGCATCATCAGCAATCATAAGCATCACCAGCATACCGCATCATAAGCATCATAAGCATAATATTAAACACAGAGTTAGGAATTCCAGGCAGGGGTGCTCGTAGTTGTGTTAAACTTTTCTTGTTATTAGGATGATAAAATATTCTAGCACCTGGGTGACCTACGTGAACGAGGTGACCAATGGAGGTATGAGTTAGGCATAGGCGGTAGTACACCCTTTATTTTTTGTCGTGCGACGCGCGTCATAAAATTGGAGGGACTTCTTAAGGGAAAACTTAGTTGAAGGGACCATTGCGACCGCGGTTACCGATCCAAACCTTCGAAGCGCGGATCACAGGGGGCTCAGGGTGCAACTTCTGACTGATAAGCTGACAGAAATGGCAAGGGCGGTAAAAAGGCAATCAGTATGTCCATAAACGCTGCCTTAGGCATCGAAGTTTAGCGGAGCAGCCCTTTTAGGGGCGGAGCCCCATGGTCACCCCATTGCCCATTTGTTTGTTTGTGTGACCCGAGACGAAGCTGAAACGTCAGCCAATCTGTTCGTAACTAACGTAGCTTAGGTCCACTCGGATCTGTTGCCAACACTCTCTACAAATTTCCG
>JAJSRW010000165.1:0-29568 GCA_022414725.1 Microglena sp. YARC | reverse complement strand
GCCAATGGGTTTTGTATGCCTGCCTGTATTGTAGCGTTGATGATACCCAGCCACCCACCTTACCGGGTGTCGTTGTAGCAATATCTCTTGTCAATGATCAAGCTCAATCCAATTTGATTGTGTTGCCTGGCCATTGCTTGATGTTGCAGCGTTCAGATGAAATCACCCACCTTGCCGGGGGTAGCAAGGATGCTCATGGTGCTTGATGACATCATCCAGTTTCTCTTTGACTCGGTTGTCACTCACTCGCCTGGCGAGTAGTTGTCCCACTCAGTATTGCCGTTTACCTTGTGCTTGATGTCCCAGTCGCCCCAGTGTGTGAGCATTGATGCTTGTGTCTTTACACCTCCTTGATAACCAGCAAGTCCTTCCATCATGCCAGCACAACCAGATGTGGTCTTACCCTGAGAGACAGAGAGAGGGATTGTGGTGTGCTTGTTGCTTGTTGTACGTAAGTGTGATTGGTGAATGCGTGCAGCTTCGGCTGATGTCCAGCGCCCCATGTGTGAGCATGATTGCTGGTTCATACACTCTTAGAACCAGCTAACTCCTCATCATGCACGACAAACCAGATGGTCTTTACCCTGAAGACAGAGAAGAATGTGCGTTGTGTTGTTCGTGTTGAGTGTGTGTGTGATGGTGTGCAGTGTGTGTGTAATGCAGAGACAGCCAGATGTTTGGTCTTTACCCTGATAGACAGAGAGAGCGATGTAGCCAGTGTGGATGAGAAGGTGATGTGTGTATGGTTGGTTGTGTGTTGAGTGTTTTCAGTTGTGTTTTGGAATGCAGAGACAGCCAGAGTGTCTACCCATAGACAAAATATGAGGGGTGTGTTGATTGGCTTGTGTGTTCAAAGTGGGATGTGAAATGCCTGTGCCAGCTTGTGTTGATGTCCAGTCGCCCCATGGTTGAGCGCTGATGCTTGTGTCGTACACCTCCTTAGGGAACCAAGCAGCTCCTTTCATCATGCAGCGAACAACCAGACTTTGCTTTACCCTGATAGACAGAGAGAGGAAGTGCGTGTTGTGTGTCGTGTGTAGTGTGTGTGTTTATGTTGTTAGTGTGTGTGTTGTAAGTGTGTGGGTTGTGTGTTGTTCGTTGTTTTTTGCGGTGTGTTTGTGTGTGTGTAGTAGTGTCGCTGTGTTGGTGTGTCGTTGAGGGCTGTTAGGCGCTATTAAGGTGTGATGATAATACAGTCCAGCCTCGGTGAGTGTCGGTGGTGCCGTCTATTTGATCCTGAACATAATAGCAATACAAACATACATATATACATACATCACATACTACATAAAACATGACATGCATCAGTCATACATACATTACCATACATACATACATACATACAACTACATACATACACACACGCATACATGCACACACCACACACACGCAATGCATACATAAAATACATGCATGGCATAGTCATACCATACTACATGCACACACCAACACACATACATAAATTACATGCTATGCTATACACGTACATACATACAATACCATGCACACACACACACACACACACACACACATGTCATACATAAATACATGCATTGCATAGAGTTTAACATACATTACTGCACACACACACACACAACACATGCACACACACCACGCCACGCACGCACACACACACACTGCATACCCAGGGGCAGTGAGAGATACGGGTTCCACACATATGCAGTTAGGAGTCAAGCTACCATGGCCGGTTGCAGCCTCGCCGAACACTAAAACGCACAGTGGAGATTTCAAACCCCTGCATCTTGCCTTTCGAGGAGCTCACATGAGCATCGTCGAAACTGAGGATAATTATGATAGTATTCAGAGTTCCACACAATCAGTCAGAGGAATTCCTGGCATAATCAGTCTGCCTAGGATAGCTCCTAGCTTAGTGCAAAAAGTGCAGCTCAGGCCGCCCATCCAAGCCGCCACCCCATCACACAACTCCACAGCCCCACCACCACCACCAGCCCCCATCACTACACCAGCAGCAGCCACCAACACCAGAAGCCCCCACTCGACACCAACGCCCACCCACCACACAGCCCCACCACACACCCACCCCACCACCACACCAGCCCCACCACTACACAGCAGCAACAAAACACAAAGGAACAGCACCACACACCAGAAGCAGTTCCCCACTACACCAGCCCCTCCACTAACACCAAGCCCCACACTACACCAGGCCCCCACTACACAGCGCCCTACCACATACCACCAGACCCCTCCACCAACACCAGCCCCACCACCACACCTGCCCCACCACACACCAGCCCCAACCACTACACCCAGCCCTCCACAACACCAGCGCCCACCACACAACCAGCTCCCACTCCATACAGCAGCAGCTACCAACGCAGAAGAAGCCCCAACTACACCAGCCCCACCACTACAACCACCACACCACCACACCAGCCCCACCATACACCAGCCCCACCACCACACCAGCCCACCACCACACCCAGCCCACCCACACACCACCCCCCACCACCCAGCCCAACACTATCACAAAAGCGCCACCAACCACACACCCCACCACCACACAGCCCCCACCTACACCAGCCTCCACCACCCACACCAGCCCCACCCTACACCCAGCCCCACCACCACTACACCAGCCCCACCACTACACCGCCCCACCACCACCCAGCCCCATCCACACACAGCCCCACCACTACACAGCAGCCAACCACCCACCGCCCCACACCCCACTAGCCCGCCACCAACCAACAAGGTTGTTTCTACATCCTGCTAGGCAAAGAGGGCCACCATCCAACCACCACCCCACCCACCAAGCCCCACAGCCCCACCCACCACCACCAGCGCACCACCACCACCAGCCCCGACAGCACCAGCAGACACACCAACCTCCACACCACACAGCAGAAGCACCACCACCCAGCACCACCACTACACCAGGCCCCACAAGTAACACCAGCCCCCCACCACCACCTACACCAGAGCCCCACACCCACTACACCCAGCCCCACCACGCACCAGCCCACCACCACACCAGCCCCACCACACACCAGCCCCACCACCACTACACCAGCCCCACCACTACACCACCCCACCACCACACCAGGCAGCAGCACCAGCAGCACCAATGTTGCGTGTCTGCATCAAGTTAGTGACAAAGTCAGCTTGAGCACCATCACCCACCCCACCACCACAACCCGCCACCACTTCCACCCCACAGCCCCACACCACACCAGCCCACCACTACACCCAGCAGCACCACCCCACCCCCCACCACCCACTAGCCCGCCCCACACAAGGTGAGTTCACCATCCCTAGCTAGATCGCAAAGCAGGCCCCACCATCCAACCACCACCCCACCCACAACCCACAGCCCACCACACACAGCACCGACTCACACACCAGCCCCTCGACCCAGCACCAGGAGCACAACCACCCACCACCACACCGCAGAATTCACCAACCACCAGCACACCACAGCCCCAGCCCACAACGTAACACCCAGCCGCCACCACACACACCAGCCCCACCCACTAACACCGCCCACCACTCACCAGCCCACCACCACACAGCCCCCACACACCAGCCCACACGACTACACCAGCCCCACCACTACACCAGCCCCACCACCGATACAGCAGGCAGCACCAGCAGCACCAATTTGGTGTCTGCATCCAATTTAGTGACAAAGTCAGCTTGATCCACCATCCAACCCCCACCCACCACCACAACCCGCCCACCACTCACCCCACACAGCCCCAACCCACCACACCAGGCCCCTATACCACACACCAGCAGCTCACCACCCACCAGCCCCACCACCCCACTAGCCCGCCACCACAACAAGGTTGGTTTTCTACATCCTAGCTAGTTGCCAAAGAGTTCCACCATCCAACCACCACCCCACCACCAGCCCCACAGCTCCCACCACCACACCAGCACCACCCCACCACCAGCCCCTCACCAGCACCAGCAGCACAACCACCCCACCACCACACCAAGCAGAAGCACCACCACCGCACCACCCATACACCAGCACCACCACTACACCAGCACACACCACCCAACACAGCCTCGACCACACACTCCACACCCCACCACCACATCAGCACTCAGCACCACCACACCAGCACCCGCACACTACACCAGCACCCACAACCAGCACCCACCCCACCACAGCCCACACCACACAGCACCACCACTCACAGCACCACCATTACACGCACCCACCACACAGCCCACCACCACACCAGCCCTCGAGCCAGAACAGCACCCCAACCACCCCCAGGACCACCCAATCAGCCCCACCACCACACCAGCCCCACCACCCACACGGCACCACCACTACACCAGCACCAGCACCAACGCCAGCACCACACCACACCAGCACCACGCCAGCCCTGACCACATCACCAGCACCCACCACCACCACACCCAGCACCAACACCACCAGCACCACCACCAGCCACACACCCCACGACCAGCACAGCCCCACCACACCCACCAACCCCACCACCACACCAGCATCCAACACCAGCCCCCGCCACCACACCACAACAGCACCACCACCACACCACCACCAGCCACACAGCCCTACACTACGCCAGCCCACCACCACCACACAGCAGCAGCACCAACACCAACAAGGTAGGTGTCTGCATCCTAGCTAGTGTCACAGGTCAGCTCGGGCCACCATCCAACCACCACCCACCACCACCACCACACCAGCCTTACAGCCACACTACCCACACCAGCCCCACCACTACACCAGCAGCAGCACCAACACAGCCCAGCCCCACAACCCACCAGCCCCAGAGCCTCACCCCACATCAGCCTCACAACTACACCAGCAGCAGCACAAAACCACGCAGCAGCACCAACACCAGCAGGCAGCATCACCACCAGCCCCACCACAACCACCCCACAGCCTCACCACCACACCAGCCCCACCACCAAACCCGCCACCACCACCCCACCGGCCCCACAGCCCCACCACAAACGACACGGTTGGTGTCTGCATCCTAGCTAGTGCAAAAAGTGCCAGCTTGGGCCACCATCCAACCACCACCACACCACACCAGCCCCACAGCCCCACCACCACACCAGCAGCACCATCAACATCAACAAAGTTGGTGTCTGCACCAGGGTACTACTAGCCGCGCAAGGTTTTTGGTGCCCGATATGCGCGCGATTTTATCGCAAATTTGTTAACACCCTCTGGGCGCAAGCGCGCGCAGATTTCCGTTTTCAGTGGAGTCAAAAGCGCAGTCGCCAAAGGGGGCAGTTGCGCAAAAGCGCAACACAAAATGACAAAGTGTGTACCCTGTCTGCACCTAGTTAGTTGACGAAGTGCCAGCTTGACGGAGCAGAGGCGACAGCCTGTCAAAGGGGGTAGGCTAGGGTTGGCGCTTACCTGGCGACGGTTCCAGAAGGGATATGTTTTCTGAATGTAGCGTTGACTTCAGCAGCATGTTGCGGCGTGGAAGAGGACGCAGCTCTGAGGATCACATGCAGGGGAACATTGTCAGATGATCATATATACATATGGGTATATTGTATTGACTACTGTTTGCAGCGTGAAGAGGACACAGTTCTGAGGATCACATGCAGGGGGAACATTTTAAGATATCATATATATATGTATAGCTTATATGTATATTATATATATAATATATATATATATATATATATATATATATAATATATATATATATATATATATATATATACACATGTATATACGATGTATGCGGATATGGACTTTCATAATATTGACGTTATCAACAGCATACTTGCGGCGTGAGAGACGCAGCTCTGATGATAACAGCAGGGGAACATTGTAAGATGCAGTATACATATGGGTCTATTGTGTTGACTACTGTTTGCGGCGTGGAGAGGACGCAGCTCTGAGGATCACAGGCAGGGGAACATTGTAAGATGATGTTTTTGACATTGATATGATTGATTGGCTATTGCTGGCGCATGCAGAGGACGCAGCTCTGAGTCAAAAGGGGGGTTCGGGCGGGCTATGTGTTTTAAGATGATCATAATATATAAATATAAACATATATACATATATATATTATATATATTATATATCTTGCAGTATTATTATGTATATATCTTGCAGTATTATATAATTATATGTATATATCTTGCAGTATATAATATTATAGTATATGTATATAGTATATATATCTTGCAGTATTATTATGTAATATATCTTGCAGTATACATATATATAGTATATGTATATATCTTGCAGTATATATATATATATATTATATATATATAATATATATATATATATATATTATATATATATATATCTTGCAGTATTATTAATATATATCTTGCGAGTATATATATATCTTGCAGTATTACATAGCTATATATATAACTACATATTGCAAAAGTTATACATCTATATCTAACTATATCTTGCACAAGTATAACTATATATAAATATATTTAACTGTATCTTGCAATATTTACAATAGCTATATATATAACTATATCTTGCAATAGCATATACCTACATGTATACGATACTGGTAGTATTTAACTCACGTGGGGCCGTAGTACCATGGCTGGTCAGCCCATGCGAACACTGGGAAGATAAGGCAAGTTGTCAGAACAGGCACAAAGAAATAGTCTGCCTCGTTGGGGTCAAAGGTCCAGTATTCAACAGTGCGTGTCATGGGGGGAGAGGAGGGGATTGGACGGTGCGGCGGTGTTGGTGTTGGTGAGTGGTGATGGTGGTGGTGGTAGTTAGAACAGGACAGAAATAACCTTCTGCGTTGGGGTCAAAGGTCCTCATTCAACAGTTGTTTGTGGGAGAGGGGGGTGGCGTGAGGCGGGGGGTGGGGTGGGTGGGGGGTGGATTGGACGGTGGTGGTGGTGGTGGTGTGGTGGTGATGGTGGTAGTTGTAAGAGCAGGCAAAGAAAATAACCTCTCGTTGGGGTCAAAGGTCCTCATTCAACAGCTTTTGTGTGGTGGGAGAGGGGGGTGAGGTGGGGTGGGGCGGGTTGGGGGGGTGGATTGACGGTGGTGTGTGGTGGTGATCGTTGTAGTGGTGATGGTGGTGGTTGGTTGTCAGAACAGGCACAAATAAATAGTCTGCCTCGTTAGGTCAAATTGTCCTGAGTTCAACAGTGCGTGCATGGGGGATGGGGGGTTGAGGAGGGGGGTCGGATTGGACGGTGCGGATATTGGTGGGTGTTGGTTGGTGTTTGGTGGTTTGGTGTTGTTGGTGTGTTGGTGGTTTGTGTTGAATGGTGTTGTGTTGATGTTGTGTTGTGTTTGGTGTTGTGTTCGCTCTGCATGAACGGTCTCTATCCAGTAGATCTGCACCCGCTCTACACATAAACAAAACTGCTAACACTACAAAAACAAAAACCACTACAAAAAAACCCAACAAAAAAACGCACATGAAAACACTGGAAAAAGCACCCACCTGTGTTCCCTCTGCATGAACATCTCAATGAGGTAGCTCTGCAGAGACCAAACTAATAACAATAAAATCCCCATCAAAAACACACATGAAAACACTGGGAAAAGAGCACCCACCTGTGTTCGCTCTGCATGAACATCTCAATAAGTAGCTCTCAGGTAAAAGCGAAAACACTTAAACAAAAAAAAAACGAAAACACAGGAAAAACACTGGAAAAAAGCAGGAAAAACACTGGGAAAAGCACTTGCATTCCCTAACACAGGCTGAGTTCGATCTACATGAGCATCCCTATCAGGTGCCTCTGCACAAAACAAAACTGAAAGCACTTAAAAAACACAGGAAAACACTCCCCCCCCCCCCCCCCCCCCCCCCCCCTCCCCCCTCCCTCCGCACACACACACACACCCAAAAACACACACACACACACACACACACCCCAAGACACACACACAGGAAACACTGCAAAAAGCACCCACCTGTGTTCCCTCTGCATGAACATCTCAATGAGGTAGCTCTGCACGAAATGAAACAGAAACACACACAAACATCCACAGAACACAGGAAAATCACACAGGAAAATCTTGGAAAACACTAAAGAACCCACACAAACACACAGGAAAACACTCGGAAAAAGGGCTCGCCTGTGTTCGCTCTGCATGAACATCTCAATGAGGTAGCTCTCCAGGGCATATAGGTTGTAGAAGATGGGGCGTGTCGAGTTGTCCTCGGCAAAGTGTCGGTAGGTGCACGAGTCTCTGGTGGGGACATGGAGGTGTTGGTGGGAGGTTAATGGGCGGGTCGAGTGTCCTCGGAAAAGAGTTGGTAGGTGCATGAGTCTCTGGTGGGGACATGGAGTTTGTTGATGGAATGTTCGTCTTTTACGTTTAGCTGCCAGGTAAGCAACATGATGTAGGTGTGTGCATGAGTGTATGGTGGGGACAGGGAGGGCGTTGGTGGGAGGGCAGTGGTGCGTGTTGGGCAGCCAGGTAAGCAACATGATGTAGGTGTGTGCATGAGTGCATGGTGGAGACAGGGAGGGCGTTGGTGGGAGGGCAGTGGTGCGTGTTGGGCAGCCAGGTAAGCAACATGATGTAGGTGTGTGCATGAGTGTATGGTGGGGACAGGGAGGGCGTTGGTGGGAGGGCAGTGGTGCGTGTCGGGCAGCCAGGTAAGCAACATGATGTAGGTGTGTGCATGAGTGTATGGTGGGGACAGGGAGGGCGTTGGTGGGAGGGCAGTGGTGCGTGTCGGGCAGCCAGGTAAGCAACATGATGTAGGTGTGTGCATGAGTGTATGGTGGGGACAGGAGGGCGTTGTGTGGGAGGGCAGTGGTGCGTGTTGGGCAGCCAGTAAGCAACATGATGTAGGTGTGTGCATGAGTGCATGGTGGGAAATCGTGGGTGTTGTGGATGGCAGTGGTGCGTGTTGGGCTGCCAGGTAAGCCCCATGATATAGGTGTGTGCATGAGTGCATGGTGGGGAGATGGTGGGTGTTGGTGGGATGGTAGGTGTGCGTGTTGGGCTGCCAGGTAAGCCCCATGATATAGGTGTGTGCATGAGTGCATGGTTAAAATGGTGGTGTTGTGGGATGGTAGGTGTGCGTGTTGGGCTGCCAGGTAAGCAACATGGTATAGGTGTGTGCATGAGTGTATGGTGGGGACAGGGAGGGCGTTGGTGGGAGGGAGTGGTGCGTGTTGGCAGCCAGTAAGCAACATGATGTAGTGTGCATGAGTGCATGTGGAGACAGAGGGTTGGTGGGAGGGCAGTGGTGCGTGTTGGGCTGCCAGGTAAGCAACATGATGTAGGTGTGTGCATGAGTGCATGGTGGGGAAATGGTGGGTGTTGGTGGGATGGTAGGTGTGCGTGTTGGGCTGCCAGGTAAGCCCCATGATATAGGTGTGTGCATGAGTGCATGGTGGTAAAATGGTGGGTGTTGGTGGGATGGTAGGTGTGAGTGTTGGGCTGCCAGGTAAGCCCCATGGTATAGGTGTGTGCATGAGTGTATGGTGGGGACAGGGAGGGCGTTGGTGGGAGGGCAGTGGTGCGTGTTGGGCAGCCAGGTAAGCAACATGATGTAGGTGTGTGCATGAGTGCATGGTGGAGACAGGGAGGGCGTTGGTGGGAGGGCAGTGGTGCGTGTTGGGCTGCCAGGTAAGCCCCATGATATAGGTGTGTGCATGAGTGCATGGTGGGGAAATGGTGGGTGTTGGTGGGATGGTAGGTGTGCGTGTTGGGCTGCCAGGTAAGCCCCATGATATAGGTGTGTGCATGAGTGTATGGTGGTAAAATGGTGGGTGTTGGTGGGAGGTTAGTGGTGTGTGTTGGGCTGCCAGGTAAGCCCCATGTATAGTGTGTGCATGAGTGTATGTGGGAAATGGTGGGTGTTGGTGGGAGGTTTATGATATATGTTGGGCTGCCGGGAAAGCCCCATGATGTAGGTGTGTGCATGAGTGTATGGTGGGTAGAGAGAGGGTGTTGGTAGGATAGTGGTGTTGTGTGTTAAGCGGCATATCTGATGTCTTGACATGATATGAGTGATGTAGGTATGTGTGAGATGGAGTAGGGTTCGTGAGTCTCTGGTGGGGGCAGGTAGGGGCAGTGTTGTGTGTGATGTAGGTGTGCATGAGTGTACGTGGATAAAAGGGAGTGGCAGTGCTGTGTGTGAGGCGGCGTATCTCATGTGTTGACATGATGGAGGTGTGTGTGTGTGTGATGTAGATATGTATGTGGCTACCCCTGGACTGTTCTTTGCATAAACAAGGCTGCTCACCTGCGCAGCCTGAAGAAAAAGAAAAAAATAATGTGTGCACCCTGAATAAATAAATCAATACATAAATGAATACACAAATAAATAAATAAATAAATAACAAATAAGCTTACCATTGCACCCTAAATACATGAATTCACCATGTTCGAGCTAATTTTCGAATTCACCATGTTTAATTGAATTCACCGTGTTTGAGCTAATTTTTGAATTCACCATGTTTAATTGAATTCACCATGTTGAAGCTTAGTTTTGAATTCACCATGTTTAATTGAATTCACCATGTTTGAGCTAATTTTCGAATTCACCATGTTTAATTGAATTCACCATGTTTGAGCTAAGTTTTGAATTCACCATGAATTAATTAATTGAAGCTAAGTTTTGAATTCACCATGTTTAATTGAATTCACCATGTTTGAGCTAATTTTTGAATTCACAATGTTTAATTGAATTCACCATGTTTGAGCTAAGTTTTGAATTCACCATGTTTAATTGAATTCACCATGTTTGAGCTAATTTTTGAATTCACCATGTTTAATTGAATTCACCATGTTTGAGCTAATTTTTGAATTCACCATGTTTAATTGAATTCACCATGTTTGAGCTAATTTTTGAATTCACCATGTTTAATTGAATTCACCATGTTTGCGCTAAGTTTTGAATTCACCATGTTTGAGCTAATTTTTGAATTCACCATGTTTAATTGAATTCACCATGTTTGAGCTAATTTTTGAATTCACCATGTTTAATTGAATTCACCATGTTTGAGCTAATTTTTGAATTCACCATGTTTAATTGAATTCACCATGTTTGAGCTAATTTTTTGAATTCACCATGTTAATTGAATTCACCATGTTTGAGCTAAGTTTTGAATTCACCATGTTTAATTGAATTCACCATGTTTGAGCTAATTTTTGAATTCACCATGCTTAATTGAATTCACCATGTTTGAGCTAATTTTTGAATTCACCATGTTTAATTGAATTCACCATGTTTGAGCTAATTTTCAGGTCATTCTGTGCACCTCATTTAGGGGGGGGGGGGGGCGTTGGGGGGGCGGGGGGGGGGCGCAGCCCTCTCAGCTTTGTTCTATCGTTTTACTCAGACCTCCAAATGACATTCTGAGACCACCATTGAATATCTTTTTACTCCAACTCCAAATGACCTACAAATGACATTCTGAGACCACCATTGAGATTGTGTGGACAAGTGCTGTTCATTGGCACCACTGAAGACCCAGAGGGTGGGGGTATGGGTGAGGGTATGGGTGGGTATGGGTGGGTATGGGTGGGTATGGATGAGGGTATGGGTGGGTGAAACGGGTGGATTAACGGGGTGAACGGGGAATGGGTGGTGAATGGGTGGGTATGGTGTATGGATGGGTATGGATGGTGGTAAGTACGAGGGTAAATGGGGTATGGGAGGGTAAATGGGTGGATACTGTGGGTGAGTATGGGTGGGTGAGTATGAGTGGTAAGGATAGGTATGGATGGGTGGGTATGGGTGGGTGAACGGGTGCTATGGATGGGTGTAAGGGTGGGTGAATGGGTGAGTATGGGTGGGTGAATGGGTGAGTATGGGTGGGTGAATGGGTGGGTGAATGGGTGAGTATGGGTGGTATGGATGGGTATGGATGGGTGGGTGGATGGGTGGGTGAAAGGTGAGTGTTTTGATTATCACACAATCCCAGTTTTGGAATTCTGAGGATGCCAGTTTTTTTAGGGATAGGTGTCCCCAGCGGTTGTCCCCCCCCTTTTTTTTTACTCCCGAATAATTAATAAATAAATAAATAAAATAAATACATAAATAAATAAATAAATACATGAATATGTAAAAAAAAAAAAGAAGCTCACCTGTGCACCTGTACTGCAGCCACAACTGGTTGTAGTTCGACCGGGAAGGTCATAGATGTAAAATGAGGGGTCTCTTACGCACGGGGGTTGGGGGGATGGGATGGGCCTCCGGGGCCCAGGCTGCTACCGTCTTTAACCAATCCCGCTGGTCGAGCAGATCTGCACAATTAAGGCATGGGGGCAGGTGAGGATAAGGGGTGTTGGGGACATGGTGTGGGTGTGTGGGTGGGGGGGGGGATGGGCCTCTGGGGCCCAGGCTGCTACCGTCTTTAACCAATCCCGCTGGTCGAGCAGATCTGCACAATAAGGCATGGGGGCAGGTGAGGATAAGGGGTTGTGGGGGACATGGGTGTGTGTGTGTGGGGGGGGATGGGCCTCTGGGGCCCAGGCTGCTACCGTCTTTTAACCAATCCCGCTGGTTCGAGCAGATCTGCCACAATAAGGCATGGGGGCAGGTGAGGATAAGGGGGTGTTGGGGGACATGGGTGTGGTGTGTGGGTGTGGGTGTGGGGGGGGGCTCTGGGACCCAGGCTGCACCGTCTTTAACTAGGTCGCCGCTGGTTGAGCAGATCTGCACAATAAGGCATGGGGGCAGGTGAGGATAAGGGGGTGTTGGGGGACATGGGTGTGGGTGTGTGAGGTGTGTGGGTGTGGGTGTGGGGGGGGGGGCTCTGGACCCAGGCTGCCACCGTCCTTTAAACTAGTCCCGCTCTGGCTTCGAGCAGATCTGCACAATAAGGCATGGGGGCAGGTGAGGATAAGGGGGTGCTGGGGACATGGGTGTGGTGTGTGGGTGGGAGGGGGGGATGGGCCTCTGGGCCCAGGCTGCTACCGTCTTTAACCAATCCCGCTGGTCGAGCAGATCTGCACAATAAGGCATGGGGCAGTGTGAGGATAAGGGGGTGTTAATGGGTTGGTGGTGTGGGCGGGAGGGGGATGGGCCTCTGGGGCCCAGGCTGCTACCGTCTTTAACCAATCCGTGGTCGAAGCAGATCTGCACAATCAAATGGTGAGGTGTGGAATCGGGCCTACCGTACCGTATGGTGGGCATGGGGCATCGGGCCTCTGGGGCCCAGGCTGCACCGTCTTTAACCAATCCCGCTGGTCGAGCAGATCTGCACAATAAGGCATGGGGGCAGGTGAGGATAAGGGGGTGTTGGGGACATGGTGTGGGGTGTGGGTGGGGGGGGATGGGCCTCTGGCGGCCCAGGCTGCTACCGTCTTTAACCAATCCCGCTGTCGAGCAGAATCTGCACAATAAGGCATGGGGGCAGGTGAGGATAAGGGGGTGTTGGGGGACATGGTGTGTGGGGTGGTGGTGGGTGGGGGGGAGGCCTCTGGGGCCCAGGCTGCTACCGTCTTTAACCAATCCCGCTGGTTGAGCAGATCTGCACAATAAGGCATGGGGGGGCAGGTTGAGGATAAGGGGTGTTGGACATGGTGGTGTTGGGTGTGTGGGTGGGGGGGGGATGGGCCTCTGGCCCAGGCTGCTACCGTCTTTAACCAATCCCGCTGGTTCGAGCAGATCTGCACAATAAGGCATGGCAGGTGAGGATAAGGGGTGTTGGGGGACATGGGTGTGGGTGTGTGGTGGGTGGGGATGGCCTCTGGGGCCCAGGCTGCTACCGTCTTTAACCAATCCCGCTGGCTCGAGCAGATCTGCACAATAAGCATGGGGGGCAGGTGAGGATAAGGGTGTTGGGGACATGGTGTGGGCGTGGGTGGGGGGGGATGGGCCTCTGGGCCCAGGCTGCTACCGTCTTTAACCAATCCCGCTGGTCGAGCAGATCTCTGCACAATAAGGCATGGGGCAGGTGAGGATAATTGGGTGGGTGGGGTCGGAGGGCAATCCGCTCGTCCAGATCTGCCCACAATAAGGCATGGGGCAGGTGAGGATAAGCGGGGTGTTGGGGACATGTGTGTGTGTGGGTGGGGGGGGATGGGCCTCTGGGGCCCAGGCTGCTACCGTCTTTAACCAATCCGCTGGTCGAAGCAGATCTGCACAATAAGCATGGGGGCAGGTGAGGATAAGGGGGTGTTGGGGGACATGGGTGTGGGTGTGTGGGGTGGGGGGGATGGCCTCTGGGGCGTCCAGGCTGCTACCGTCTTTAACTTAGTCCCGCTGGCGTCGAGCAGATCTGCCACAATAAGGCATGGGGGCAGGTGAGGATAAGGGGTAGGTGTTGGGGGACATGGAGGTGGGTGGGCATGGTGGTGGGGTGGTTGGGGGTGGGGGGGCCTCTGGGGCCCAGGCTGCCACCGTCTTTAACCTAGTCCCGCTGGTTGAGCAGATCTGCACAATAAGTGCATGGGGCAGGTGAGGATAAGGGCGTGGGTTGGGGACATGTGGGTGTGGTGGGGTGGTGTGGGTGGGGCCTCTGGGGCCCAGGCTTGCCACCGTCTTTAACCAGTCCAGCTGGTTGAGCAGATCTGCACAATAAGGCATGCAGGGGGCAGGTGAGGCAGACACATGGGTGTGGGTGTTGTGCGGAGGTGGGGGAGGGGGGGCCACCGCTAACCGTAACCAGTCCTGCGTGGTTGAGCAGATCTGCCACAATAAAGGCATGGGGGGAGGTTGAGCGATAAGGGGGGGGACTGGGGTGGTGGTGTGTGGGTGTGTGGTGTGTGTGTGGTGGTTTGTGTGGGGGGAGGCTATGGGCGTGCCTCTGGTGGCCAGGCTGCCACCGTCTTTAACCAGTCCCGCTGTTGAGCAGATCAGCACAAGAAGGCATGGGAGCAGGTGAGGATAAGGGTGTGTTGGGGGCTGGTGTGTGTGTTGGGGTGGGGTGGGGTGGGGGGAGTAGGGCCAGTGCCATTAGGGCACAGGCTGCCACCATCTTCAGCAAATCCTGTTGGTCGACTAGATCTGCACAAGGATGCAAGGGGCAGCGCAGGATAAGGGGGCGTTCGGGGCTGGGCGCTGAAGTGGGTGGGTGGGGGGGGGGGGTATGGCTGGTGCCTCTACGGCACAGGCTGCCACCATCTTCAGCAAATCTCGCTGTCTAGCAGATCTGCACAAGGCATGGGGGCAGGTGAGGATAAGGCGGTGTTGGGGGACTGGGGTCGGGTGGGTGTGGGTAGGTGGCGGTAGGGTGGGTGTGTGTGTGGGGGGGGTGGGGGGGGGGGGGCGGTATGGGCGGTGCCTCTACGGCACAGGCTGCCACCATCTTCAGCAAATCCCGCTGGTCCAGCAGATCTGCACAAGAAGGCATGGGGGCATGTGAGGATAAGGCGGTGTTGGGGGCTGGGTGGGGTGGGGTCGGGTGGGGAGGGGGAGGGGGGTACGGCTGTTGCTTCTAGAGCACAGGCTGCCACCGTCTTCAGCAAATCCGGGTGGTCGAACAGAGCTGCATACGGATGCCATGGGGGCAGGCGAGGATAAGGATGTTGGGGGGACTGGCGGTGGTGTGTGGAGGGTGTGATGGGGGGTGTGTGGGGTGGTGTGGTATAGGCGGTGCCTCTGGGGCCAGACTGACAGCTTCCTTTACTAGTCCGCTGGTCGAGCAGATCTGCACAAGGATGCATGGGGCAGGCCGAGGATACAGGGGCGTTGTGGGACTGGTGTGTATGTGTGTGTGTGTGTGTGGTGTGTGTGTGTGGGGGGGGGGGGGGGGGGGGGTATAGACGGTGCCTCTAGGGCACAGGCTGCACCGTCTTCAGCAAATGCTGCGTGGTCGACCAGAGCTGCAAAAGGATGCATGGGGCAGGCGAGGATAAGGGGGGGGGGGGGAACATGTGTGTGTGTGTGTGTGTGTGTGTGTGTGTGTGTGTGTGTGTGGGGGGGGGGGTATAGCGCTGGTTGCCTCTGGTTTGCCAGGCTGACACCGCCATCAATCAATCCTGCTGGTTCAACAGATCTGCACAAGGATGCTTGGGGCAAGGCAAGGATAAGGGGGCGTTGGGGGGCTGGGGTGTGGGTGGGGTGGGGTGGGGTGGGGGGGTGGTGGGTGGTTGGGGGGTTTGGGTGGGTGGCACGTGGGTGGGATGCACATCTAGTTGCCCAGCTGCCACCGTCTTTAACCAGTCCACTGGTCGAGCAGATCTTCACAAGGATGCATGGGTGCAGGCAAGGATAAGGCGGTGTTGGGGACTGGTGGGTGGGTGGGCGGTGGGTAGGTGGGTGGGGTGTGGCGTCTGTGTGGGTGTGGGTGTGTGGGGGGTATGGGCGCGTGCCTCTGGAGGCGCAGGTTGACATGGTCTTCAACCAAGACGCTGGGTCGAGCAGATATGCACAAGGATGCATGGGGGCAGGCAAGGATAAGGCGGGTGTTGGGGGGACTGGGGGGGGGTGATGTGTGGATATGGGCGCGGTGTCTGATTTTAACTTATCCCGGTGGTCGAGCAGATCTGCACAAGGATGCATGTGATGGGACCGGGATGTTGTGGACGTGGGTTAGAGGGTAGGTTGGGGGTTGGTTGATGGTTGGTTGGGGGTTGGTTGCAGATGTGGGTAAGGGGGTGTTTAGAGACTGTTGGGTTGGATTTGGGTTGGCTTTCGGTTGGGTTGCGGTTGGGTTGGGTTGGGTTGGGTTGGGTTGGGTGGGTTGGGTTGGGGTTGGGTTTGAGTTGGGTTGGGTTGGGTTGGGATGGTTTAGTCGCCTTGTGTTAGTGTTTTGTGTTTTGTTTTTGTTTGTCGTTAGCTTTTTGTTAGTGTTTGTGTGTATGTGTTTTTGTTTTTTGTTTGGGTGGGTTTGGGTTGGGTTGGGGGTACTGGGGTCCAGTGCTGACAAACCAATTTTAGGTGGTCATGGAGATCTGCACAAGAAGGGAAGGGGTGGGATGGCAGTTTAGAGTTTGAAGGCAACTTTGCAGACGTGGGTTAGGGTTTGTTGGGGGTTGGGTGCAGACGTTGTAGGCGTGGGTAATGGGTGTTTAGGGACTGGTGGGGTAGTTGGGGGGGGGGACACTGGGGCTCAGGCTGACAACCAATTTAGGTGGTCATAGAGATCTACAGAAGAAGGCAAGGGATGGGATGCAGTTTTAGAGCTGAAGGCAACTTTGCAGACGTGGGTTAGGGGGTTGGTTGGGGGTTGTGTTGGGGGTTGGTTGGGGGTTGGTTGGGGGTTGGTTGCAGACGTTGCAGGCGTAGTTAATGGGGTGTTTAGGGACTGGTGGGTAGTTGGGGGCGGGGAGGGGTGAGGGGGGGGGGGGACACTGGGGCTCCAGGCTGACAACCAATTCAGGTGGTCATAGAGATCTACAGAAGAAGGCAAGGGGTGGGATGGCAGTTGTAGAGTTGAAGGCAACTTTGCAGATGGAGGTTGGTTGGGGGTTGGGCTGGGTTGGTTGGGTTGGGTTGGTTGGGTTGGCTGGTTGGGGTTGAGCTGGCTTGGTTGGGTTGGTTGGTTGGTTGGGCGCTGGGCTGGGTTGGTTGGTTGGTTTGGTTGGGTTAGTTGTTGGGTTGGTTGGGTTGGTTGGCAACGTTGCAGTTGCGGGTTAGGGGGTGTTTGAGGACTGGGCTGGCTTGGTTGGATTGGTGTGTGTGTGTGTGTGGATGTGTGGGTGGGTGGGGGGGTGGGGGTGAGGTATGGGTATGGGTGGGAGGGGGGGGCGTGTGTATGTGTGTGTGTGGGGGGAGGGCGTTTGGGAGTGTGGGGGATTGGGGCTTTGGGTGTGGATGCGTTGTGTATGGTGGGGTGTTGGAGGGGTGTTTGTGTGTTTGTGTGATGGGGTTGGGTGTGAGAGGGGGGGGGGGGGGGGGGGGGGGGTACGTGTGTGTGTGTGGGTGGGTTTGGGGAGGGGGAGGGAGTTAAGGGTATGTGTTTGTGTGACGTGTGGGGGGGGGCGGGGGTATGTTTGTGGGTGGGGTGTGGGGGTACTCACTGACATCGGATGCAAAGTCAGTTCCAGCGATCTTGCAAGCGCAGTCGGTTCCATGCCAACCCTCTGTGTGATTGCGGTTTGCTGTGTGTGTGTGTGTGTGTGTGTGTGTGTGATTGGGTTTGTGTGTGTGTGTGTGGGGGGGGCCGGGATACGTGTGTATGTGTGTGTGTGTGGTACTCACTGACATCCGATGCAAAGTCAGTTCCAGCGATCTTGCGAGCGCAGTCGGTTCCATACCAACCCTCGTGGCACTTGCAGAAGCCAAGCCAACACTCGCCATGGCCCGAGCACTGATTGAGGCAGATCATCTCATAACGCAGCTCACAATGGTCGCCATGGAAACCGTCGACATAACAGCCACACCTGCAAGCAAGCAAACACATACAAATACAAATTTGTTGCGCATCTCATAGCGTATCTCGCAATGGTCACCATGGAAACCGTCAACATAACAGCCACATCTGCAAGCAAAACAGACAAACATAAATAAAAAAAACGCCTTATTACGAGGGCGTAAGGTAATCTCGTTACGCAGCTTCAGTGGTCGGCATGGAAACCGTCAACATAACAGCCACACTGCAAGCAAAAAACAAAACAAACGCCAATAACTAGGCGCAAGGTTGAGACAGATCATCTCATAATGCAGCTCACAGCGGCCACCATGGAAAGTGTCAACATAACAGCCACACCTACAAGCAAACAAATAAAAATGCAAAAGCGTTACGCATCTCATAACGCAGCTCACAATGGTCACCATGGAATCCGTCGACATAACAGCCACACCTGCAAGCAAGCAGGCAAACACAACAACATAAATTATGTTGCGCATCTATTGTGCAGGTCGCCGTGGTCGACATGAAAACCGTCAACAGAACAGCCACGTCTGCAAGCACGGCAACAAAATAAAAAGACAGTGAAAACCGAGGTGTAAACATTGTACCTCTTGGAAGAGATGAAGGAGATTGCCATGAACACAGACAAGCACAGCCACAAGTTCGGGGATCGAGTACAACTGTCGGGCGGGCACTGGTCCACGAGGTTGTTCGAGTCGCTATTCGTGACTCACCAGCCATGGAGATCTGAAAATAATATGGAGATCTGAAAATAACAAGAAAAGTGTGTCTCGCATCTCATAGCGCAGCTCACAATGGTCGCCATGAAAACCGTCGACATAACAGGCACACCTGCAAACAAAGCAACAAGTCCTATGCAGCGTCGCAAGCCACCGGAAAATTGGCGGAGTTTGTTGGAACGAACGAAAGGTGGCAACGATGGACCGACCGAGCGAGTTAGTCTTTAAGCGACCGTTGGCTGACGTGTCAGGCTTCAAGTTTTGTCCCCCCTTGAAGAGGGGGCTCCGCCAAAAATACACTAAATAAATACAGAAATACAATACAATAAATACAGAAACTCCTTATTACGAGGAGTAAGGTTGAGCTAGATCATCTCATTACGCAGCTCACAATGGTCGCCATGGAACTCGTTGATATAACAGCCACACCTTACAAGCAAAACAAGCAAAACAAACGGCGAAACACGCAAACAAATAAAAATACAAGTGTTGAAGTGTGTTATGCATTTCATAATACAGCTCACAATGGTCGCCATGGAAACTGGCGACATAACAGCCACACCTGCAAGCGAGCAAACAAAAAGCCTTATTACAAGGCAGGAGGTTGAGGCAGATCATCTCATTACGCAGCTCACAATGGTTGCCATGGAAACTGTCAACATTACAACCACACCTCCAAGCAACCAAGCAAGCAAACAAATACAAATACAATTGTGCTGCGCATCTCATAGCGTATCTCACAGTGGTCACCATGGAAACCTCTGACATAACAGCCACACCTGCAAGCAAGCAAAAAAGAAAGCAAGCAAGCAAGCAAGCAAGCAAGCAAGCAAAAAAAGAGAAACAAAATGATGCGCCTTATTAAGAGGCGTGAGGTTGAGAGGTCAGCTCGTTTGCTCACACTGGGGCCAACCACTAACATCAAACACATTACCATATATAGTGTATAATCCCGTACATAATTCCGTATATAATCCTGTATATAATTCCGTAGATAATCCTGTATATAATTCCGTATATAATCCTGTATATAATTCCGCATATAATCCTGTATATAATTCCGTATATAATCCTGTATGTAATTCCGTATATAATTGTGTTGCATACAGGACTCTACTCGTACCTGTCCCATCTGCCCCAACACACCCTCTTCCTGCATCAATAAGCTTGTACCGCTCCCTGTGCCCCAAAAGCAACCAATCAACTAAACCCTTGATACTGATGTACCTCTCATACACAGTACTGCCAGCTCGCTGATCAATCAGGGGAGTACATGGAGTACTTCTTTCCTATCCCATGGTGTGATGTACATCTTGCCTATCCTATGGTGCATTGTACATCTTGCCTATCCCATGGTGCGTTGTACATCTTGCCTATCCCATGGTGCTTTGTACATCTTGCCTATCCCATGGTTCATTGTACATCTTGCCTATCCCATGGGGCATTGTACATCTTGCCTATCCCATGGAGCATTGTACATCTTGCCTATCCTATGGTGCGTTGTACATCTTGCCTATCCTATGGTGCGTTGTACATCTTGCCTATCCAGTGGTGCGGTGTAAATATTGCCTATCCCATGGTACGTTGTACATCTTGCCTATCCCATGGAGCGTTGTACATCTTGCCTATCACATGGTGCGTTGTACATCTTGCCTATCACATGGCGTGTTGTATACACAACTCTATTCGTATCTATCCCATCTGTCGATAAGTACAGTGGGTCGTCCCAAGATACACATGTATAGAGGGTGCTGAGTTGCACCACCCTTTTCGCCCTATACCTTGTCTAACCCATGGTGCGTTTTAAACAAGACTACACTCACATGTGTCGACAGATGAATAAAGTGGGTCGTCCCAACTCACCCATGTATCGGATTTGGTGAGTTGCACCAGCCCTTTTCGCCGTATACCTTGTTTAACCCATGGTGCGTTTTAAACAAGACTACACTCACATGTGTCGACAGATGAATGAAGTGGGTCGTCCCAACTCACCCATGTATAGGGTTTCATGAGTTGATAATCAACTTTGATAATTCTGTAAGGTGGCCCTTTTTATTGATCTTGCCTGAGCCCGCCCCCTAATGAAATAAGGTGAACCGGGCCCTCCCTGGGGGTGTTCGTCAAATAAGGGAGGGGGCGGTATAGATTTCGCTATCTGTCTTAAAATCTGAGATAAGTATTCCAGATGAGTTGCACTCAGTCTGTTGCCGCAAACTGCGCTAAAAACCCATGGTGCGCTGTAACACACATCCCTACTACATCATCTGCCGACAAAGAAGTACAGTTGGGTCGTCCAACTCACCATGTTATCGGATTTGGTGATCTCGCTACCAGCCTTTTCGTTCGTATACTTGTCTAAGTCGCGTTGCCCATTCCACTTTCTGGTTCTTCGGGCGTCTTGTCTTGGAGTGGGTCAAGGGTCGGAGCAGTGTGTGGATGCTGTGTCGTGTGTGTGTGGGTGTTGCGTTGTGGTCGTGGTGTTGGTGTTGGCAGAGTGTAATCTGGGAAAACTGCCAAGAAGCGTATAGATGAAAAATGCAGTAAAGTCAAAAGCATTGATGAACCTTGTCCAGTCGCGTTGCCTTGGCCCAACCCTACTTTGTTCCTTCTGGTGTCTGTTGAGAGTCTAAGGGTGGGAAGTGTGTTGGTTTGGGTGTTGGTGTTGCGTTGGTGGTGTTTGGTGTTGGCAGAGTGGCTAACTCGGAAACTACCAAGAAGCTATGAAAAAGCAGAAAAGTAAAGCGCGATGTCCTGTCAAGTCGGTTGCCCCACTCACTTTGTTCTTCTGTGTCTGTTGAGAGTCAAGGGGTAGTGTGTTGGTGCTGGTGTTGGTGGGTGTTTGTGGAGTGTTGGCAGAGTGGCTCACTCGGGAAACTGCAGAAGCTATAAGAAAAGCCAGGAAGTAAGGAGCCCTGAGTCGGTCCAAGTCGCGTTGCCCAAGTCGCGTTGCCCAAGTCGCGGTTGCCCAAGTCGCGTTGCCTAAGTGCGTTGCCCAAGTCGCGTTGCCAAGTCGCGTTGTCCAAGTCGCGTTGCCCAAGTTGCGTTGTCCAAGTCGGTTGCCCAAGTCGCGTTGTCAAGTTGCGTTGCCCAAGGTCGCGTTGCCCAAGTCGATTGCCAAGTCGCGTTGTCCAAGTCGTCGGTTGCCCAAAGTCGCGTTGTAGTCGCTGTTGCCCAAGTTGCGTGTCCCAAGTCGTGTCCCAGTCGCGTTGTCCAAGTTGCGTTGCCCAAAGTCGCGTTGCCCAAGTCCCTTGCCCAAGTCGGCGTTGTCCAAGTCTGCGTTGTCAAGTCGTCGTGTCCAGTCGCGTTGCCAAAAGTCGCGGTTGTCCAGAGTGCGTTGTCCATCGCGTGGTCAAGTCGCCGTGGTCCAAGTCGCGTTGTCCAAGTTGCGTTGCCGCAAGTGCGTTGTCCAAGTCGCGTTGTCCAGTCGCGTATGTCCAAGTCGCGTTGTCCAAGTCGCGTTGTCCAAGTTGCGTGCCCAATCGCGTTGTCCAGTCGACGTTGTCCAAGTTGCGTTGCCCAAGTCGCGTTGTCCAAGTTCGTTGCCACAAGTGGTTGTCAATCGCGTTGTCCAAGTTGCCGTTGCCAAGTTCGCGTTGTCCAAGTTGCGTGCCAAGTCGTTGTCAAGTTGCGTTGCCAAGTGCGTTGTCCAAGTCGCGTTGTCAAGTGCGTTGCCCAGTCGCGTTGTCGCAAGTTGCGTGGCCAAGTCGCGTTGTCCAGTTCGTTCAAAAAGTCGCAGTTGTCAAGTTGCGTTGGCCCAAGTCGCGTTGTCCAAGTGCGTTGCCCCAACCCACTTATGATTTGAAATATCCATTAGGTGTCAATATGAAATGGTGAAATAGGTCCAGTTGGATTGGTGATATTATACGGGAACGGCAAATCATATGTGTTGACCAAAGAACGGAGTTATGCATATGATATCATACACAAATAATATGATTTGAATGCCCCAGGCCAAAGTACCTAGTCAGACTGCGGCATCATATGAAATATCATATGAATGACATGATATCATATGAATCATATTGCCGGATCCCTAGTGATATAACATACATATGTACGATACAGTTGGGTTGCCCAAGTCGCGTTGTCCAAGTACAATTTACAGTTGGCCGTTGCCAAGTCGCGTTGCCCAAGTCGCGTTGTCCAGTACAATTAGTTGGCACGGCGTGCCCAAGTCGCGTTGCCAAGTCGCGTTGTCCAAGTACAATTACAGTTGGCGTGCCCAAGTCGGTTGTCCAAGTACAATTACAGTTTGGGCGTTGCCCAAGTCGCGTTGCCCAAGTCGCGTTGTCCAAGTAACAATTACAGTTGGGTTGCAGGTCGCGTCAACCGCGATGGTAGTTTTAGTCAGTTGAGGTAGGAAGACCATGCTCCCCACCTGCGACGCGGGCTCCCTTAGCACCACGCCCCACAGGCGTCTAATCATTATCATACTGGTGAAACTGGTCCAAAGTTATCGGGTGTATATCTTTACAATACAGTTTATCAGGTGATACATCATCGATACGTACAATGTAATTGTCAATAATATCATACGTAATAACAGACAATACATCATAAATAGACAATACATACCATAAACAGACAATCATACATAAATAGAACAATACATACCATATATATTAAGGGGGGGTGGGGGCAGGAAATAACTGTCGTACTCATCTTCTTAAATAGAGCTTATCCTCAGATGCGATTACAACTATATTGTTTGATCACCCAAATAAAGTTGTACAGGAAAGTTGAGATCTCTAAAGTTTTTCTGACCAAATCTTGACTTCGGCGATAAATCACGTTAGCACCCCATGAAAATGAAGAGCATAAATGGAAGGCAGTAAAAACTTTCGCGTGACCCAATTTTAAGTGGGGTTAAGGGGTGGTGTTAAGGGGTCTTAGGGTGGGTGGGGTGGGGTGGGGCGTGGGGGGTAAAATCATGTGCACTTCTATCCTCCCCCCCCCCCCCCCGCCCACTCCCCTTTCGTATGAAATGTTTCCTATCCAATTCCATCTGAAATCGACACCCGTATGAACCTGCGGTCCAAATAGAGACAGCACATCAGGTCGATTTCATAATAACCAGTTCACGGCACGCCACTTTCCATTCAATTAAGTTCACGTCACGCCACCCTCCCAATTTAAAGTTACCAGTTCAAGCACCCAGCAGCTCCAATTCAAATTACCAGTTTTCCGTCTTTCCGCGCGATGTGCAAATCTTTCATGCAAACACACTGTTGCCATGCCGTTCGCAATCGCATTCGTTATGGTTGGCAGCAGTTGTGAGTTCATTTGACTTTCTTCAGATCTCACGGTCGCATTCAACCCCCTGCAGCGGCTCTCAGGGCTTGCACCGCTCCATCGATAATGGGAATGGCTCAAGGCATTCTTACCAAGTCAAGCCTCGCCACTTTTTTGGCGGAGCCCCCCATCTGGGGGCGGGAGCCCCAGTGTCCATTTGTCCGTCCGCTTGCACCGCTCATCCCATCTATCTACAAACTGTTAGCCCCTTTCAGTGATATACATTGGTCTAGTGGTAGACCAGATCGCTTGAGGACGCAGAGTCGAGGGTTTCCAGCTCCCTTCCATGCTCTTGGCGTTGCAGGTCGTCGTCAACCGCAATGGTAGCTTGTCCAAGTTGAGGTAGGGAGACCGCTACCCCACTCGCGTACGACGGCTCCAAAACCCATCGCTCCACCGCGTTATCATTACAAACTGTGCTTCTTGAGCCTCCTCGTACCGCAGCAGCAAAACCAATTCAAATTCAAATTTGAATTGAGGCCCCTCGTTACGCAGCAGGAACCAATTAAATTCAAAATTATGAGGCCTCCTCTCCATTACCCTGCAGCAGCAACTATTGCAAATTCATATTTGAATTGAGGCCTCCTCGAACAGGCAGCAGCAACCAATTCGAATTCAAATTTGAAGTTGAGGCCTCCTCGTTACCGCGAGCAGAACAATTTAACATTCAACCATTTGAACTGAAGTGTCTCCTTGCTACTCAGCGCAACAACAATTCAACAAATTTGAATTGAGGCCTCCTCATTAGCGCAGAGCAACCAAGTTTTGTATCAAAGTCGACCAGATGCGTTTCCAGCAACTGCACCTAGTTTCCCTCCACCTCACCCCCCCCCCCCCCCCAACCTCTTGCCCCTCCTGGGCCCCTCCCACCCAACCTCCCACAATGTCTTTTCAAGGAAGTCAGGGAAGGAAGCCATGGGTGCTAGTGGATGTGTGTGGTGGGGGGGTGAGGGACGGGGAAGTGGGGGGTGGGGCGATGGGGGCTGAATCAGGGTTGGTAGCAGGGATGTGGGTGTGGTGTGTGTGTGTGGGGGTGGGGGGGGGGGGGGGGGCTGGGGAGGGTGAGGGGCAGGGGTGGGGGTGGGGCGGTGAAGGGGCTGCATCAGGTTGTAGCAGGATGTTGGGTGGGGTGGGTGGGTGTGGGTGGGGTGGGGGGCGGGGGGGGCTGCTCAGGGTTGTAGAAGGATGTTGTGGGTGGGTGGGGGCTGGGGAGGGGGAGGGGAGGGGGGGGGCGGTGGGGGGCTGCCATCAGGGTTGTAGCAGGGATGTTGGGTTGGGTGGGTGGTGTGTTGGGGGGGCGTGGGGAGGGGAGGGCAGGGGGTGGGGGGGGGGAGGGGGGGCTGTATCAGGATTGGTACAGGGATGTTGGGTGGGTGGGGTGTGGGTGTGGGTGGGGGGGGGGGGCTTGGGGGGGGGAGGGGCAGGGGTGGGGGGGGTGGGGGGGTGCGGTGGGGGGCTGCATCAGGGTTGTAGCAGGGGTTGGGTGTGTGTTGTGTGTGGGGGGGGGGGGGGCCTGGGGGAGGGGAGGGGGCAGGGGGGGGGGGGGGGGGGGGTCGCAACCAGAGCGGCCTTAACGACTGCACCCAGTGGCAAAGTCACTGTGCAGAACGGCAAGGGAAGAACCTAAAGTGAATTGTTGTCGCTGTGGCAATTGCTGTCACTGTCACTGTGACTGTCACTGTCACTGTCACTGTACAACTGTCTGCCAGTGATGCAGTTAGTGCTCCAACCTGGCCTGCCTGGCAATACTGATACTGCCCCACCGGAGCCAATCCCCTCCCCTCCACACCACCACACCCCTCCCTAACCCGCACCCTTTGGCTTAGCTCTCACGTCGTAACCACCCCCACCTTACCCACCTCACCCACACCTGGCCCTCTGGAAGCCAACCGACACGCAGCCAAAGTGCAAGGTCTTAGATGCACGGCACGCCGCCATCCTAGTGGCAATGCTAATGATAGTTGTTCACAACTGAGAGTGCTCAGCTGGCAGTCGAGGTAGTCCAGACATAGACAGCTAAGAAAAAGAAGAACAATGCTAACCAGCGTCGACGTTGCTTGCTGACGACTGACCCACGCAGCGGTGGTCGGCTGACAACTAATCGTCCAGGGCAAAGCCATGGTACAGGGATTTTCTGTCATACACCAGGCCTGGTGAGTAAATGTGCACGGAGAGCTCGAGCCATGTAGCTTGCGCTTGCGCATGTCGGGTTTCTCGGTGGGGTTGGTATCGCACACCGTTCGGGGGGGCAGCTAGGGGGAGAAATGTGTGTTTATGGTGGTGCAGGGGGGAGGGGGGAAATGGGGTGGAGGGGGGGAGAAAGGGAGGGAGGAGGATGGGGGGAGTGCTAGGAGCAGGGACTAAGGGAAGGGGGATAAATGAGAGGGGGGTCAAGGGAAGTCAAGGAGGGATAGGAGTCAAGAAAACAGGAAGGAGGAGATGGAGGAAGGGCGAAGAGGAAGTAAAGGGGGAGCAGGAGACAACAAAAAGGGAGGGGTAGAAGAGGACCACGGGGATGAAGAGCATGGAGGGGGTAAGAGAGGTGGGAGGGGCGAAGAGGGGGGGGGGGGGGGAAAGAGAGGGGGAGGGCGATAGGAGGGAGGGAGGGGGGAGAGAGGGGAGGGCGAAGAGGGGAGGGGGGGGGAAGAGAGGGAGGGGCGAAGGATGGCGGGGGGGGGGTCGAGGGGAAGAGAGGGGAGGGAAGGATGGGGGGGGGGGGGGGAGAGAGGGGGAGGGCGGAAGGAGGAGGGGGGGAGGGAGAGAGAGGGGAGGCGGAAGGAGGGGGGGGGGGGGGGGAAGAGGGGGAGGGCGAAGGAGGAGGGGGGGATGAGAGGGAGAGGGGCGAGGACGGGGGGAGAGAGGGGGAGGGCGAAGAGGGGGGGGGGGGGGGGGGGGGGGCACGTATGGGTGGCCAACAGCTTACACGGCTACCCTACTATTATATACCACTTATATGAAACTGTAAAGCAGCAGTACATACCGCCTTGGTAACCCTAACCACTACCCTAGCCCCTTTCAGTGATGTACATTGGTCTAAGGAGGTACCAAATCGCTTGAGGGAAGAAAGAGTCGAGGGTTTTATTCCCCCCTTCTGGTCCGCTCTGGCGTTGCATGTTCGCTGTCAACCGCGCGATGGTAGTTTTGTCCAGTTTGAGGTAGGAGACCACTCCCCACCCGCGTACGACGGGCTTCCCTTAACACCACGCCCCACCAGGCCGTTATCATTACGCTAACCACTACTGACGGATACCACTTACAATACCATGTATACTGCGTTAAGCAGGAGCACCTACCATCTTATATATTTTACTTGGCAACCCCAAACATGGTACTTCCATTGACCAAATTGGCCAGCGCTTTAGCGCACTTGAAAAATAAAAAAACTGCGCTTTGTAGTGCAAAAAGCGCAATTATTGCTTGCTGCGCCCACATGGGTGACAAAAAACTGCGCAAAACTGCGCAGTGGGGCTCAAAAAGGCAGCGCGCCATGCGCGCAAAAGGCCGCGCACTTGGAAAGTACCCTGACCCCAAACACTACTAACAAACCACTTATATCATTATAGTACTGCATTAGCAGCAGCACATTACCGTCTTATAATATATATAGCTGAGTATTACTTGGCAAACCCAAACACGTACTAAACGAATACCAGGCCAGCCTTGATAGCGCAGCTTGAAAGAATAAAAAAAACTGCGCTTTTGTAGTGCAAAAAAGCGCAATTATTGCTTGCTTAGCGCCCACAGGGGGTTGCAAAAAACTGCGCAAAACGCGCAGTGGGTCAAAAAGGCAGCGCGCCATGCGCACAAGAAGCGCGCACTTGGAAGTACCCTGACCCCAAACACTACTAACAATACCACTTATATTCATATCATACTGCATTAAGCAGCAGCACATACCGGTCTATATATATTACTTGGGCAAACCAAACACTACTAACAGATACCACTTATAGTCATTATATACTGCATTAACAGCAGCACGATACCGTCTTATAGTATGATGTACGTTGGCAAAACCCAAACAATACTAGACAATACCACTTGATATCATTATATACTGCACTTAAGCAGCAGCACATTACTGTCTTAGGAAAGCAGCAATCTCCTAGACTAATAAATATACATGATGTATTCAATTTTTACTTGGCGAACCTCCAACCCTACTATATTTATTCACGTGTCCAATATCACGTATACTCCTGCTGTAAAAGCAGCGTACATTTCTGCAATACAAATAAAGTTTGCTTTAAATAATTGCTTTTAAGCAGCAGAGGACCCACAGGTCATAAGAAAAGCAGCAATCCCCTAACTAAATAAACGTAAGCTAACTACCCAACTTTGTTTTTTACTTGGCAACCCCAAGAACTCTGACAATATCACTTTCAATACGCACTTATATGTCAAGGGCTCGTTAAGCAGCCATTAAATTTTGCTTTAAATAGAAAGATAAATCTCGATTTTAAAAAATTGCTTCAAGCGAGCAGAACCTACTAGTAGAAAGCAGCGCATCCAGCTAAGCTAACTGAACTAACTAACTAAGCTAACTAACTTACTAGAGCGTGAACTAAGCGTAAGGCTGAAGTAGACTAGAAGTAAGGGGCTTAAGTAAACGTAGAGCGCTGGAACTAAGACTTAACTGAACCATATATTTTACTTGGCAAACCCCAACAAGCTCCTGACAATATCACTTTCAATACCACTGATATCAACGGCTTTAAGCAGCATTACATTTTTGGAGTCCCTCCTTCTGGGTGTGTTTCTGTCCAACTTCGGCGGGAGCCCCAGTGTTACCCATTGTCCGTCCGACCATCCAGTCCATCTGACCCGATGAAGCCTGACACGCCAGCCAACGGCCCCTCGTAACTACTCGCTTCCGTTGCCACCTGTCGCCTCCCTCGCGATCACTTTCTGCCATTTTTTAGCGTTGCAGGCGACGCTGCATTTCGAACTTGTCTTTAAATTAGAAAATACAGTGCTGCAAGCAGCAGCACTACTGCCTTAGGAAAGCAATTGATCCTATATAACTAAGTAAACTAACTGTGTATACCATATTCTTACTTAGGCAATGATCCCAAACTAACTAACTAAATGTGTATACATGTTCTTACTTGGCAATGATCCAACTAACTAACTAACTGTGTATACATTTTCTTACTTGGCAACCCCAACCACTACTACATATACCACTTTCAATACCATTATGTCAAGGCTTTAAGATTTAACTAGAAAATACATTGCTTTAAAGAATTCCTTTAACAGTTAGCACGTACCGTCTTAGAAAGCAGTGATCTCCTTATCTAACTATACCGTACTATGTGCACTCTCTCTA
>JAJSRW010002110.1:0-93345 GCA_022414725.1 Microglena sp. YARC | reverse complement strand
TCATCCCATTCTCCCCATCATCCCCATCATCCATATCATCCCATCATCCATATCATACCATGCAATCATAATCGATTCCTCAATCATCCCGATCATTCCCCCGTATCCATATCATCCCATTCCATCCCCATCATCCCATCATCCATATTATTCCCATCATCCCCATCATCCCCATCATCCCCATCATTTTCCTATCCCCAGTCATCCAATATTATCCCCATCATCCCCATCTCCCAATCATCCATATCATCCCATCATCATATCAGATCCCCATCATCCATATCGATCCCAATCATCCCCATTCATCCCCATTCATCCATATCATCCCCTCAATCCCATATCCCATCATCCCCATCATCCCCATCATCCCGATCATCCCCATCATCCCCATCAACAATATCATCCCATCATCCCCATCACCATATCATCCCCATCATTCCCCATCATCCGTCACCCCCATCATTCCATAATTCATCCCCATCATCCGTCATCCCATCATCCATATCATCCCCAATCATTCTATATCATCCCCATCATCCATATCATCCCCATCATCCACTATCATCCCATCATCCCCATCACTCCATATCAATCCCCATAATTCCCCATATCCCCATCATCTCATCAATCCCCTTCATCCCATCATCCCATATCCCATCATCCCCATCATCCCCATCATCCCCATCATCCCCACACTCCCACATAATCCCCATAATCCCCATCATCCCCATCATCCCCATTCATCCTTTAATTCTCCCTCATCATCCCCATCATCCCCATAATCCCCATCATCCCCATCATCCCAATCATCCCCATCATCCTTATCATCCCCATCATCCCCATCCCCATAATCCCCATCATCCCCATCATCCCCATCATCCCCATCATCCCATCAATCCCATCATCCCCATCATCCTTATCATCCCCATAATCCCCATCATCCCATATCATCCCCATCATCCCATCAATCCCCATCATCCCATCATCCATATCATCCCCATCATCCCATCATACCATCATCCCCATCATCCGTCACCCCATCATCCATATCATCCCCATCATCCCCATCATCCCCATATCATCCATCATTCTCCATCATCGCCCATCATCCCATATCATCCCCACATCACCCACAATACATATAATCATCCCCATCATCCAATTCATCCCCATCAATCCCCATCATTCCCCATCATCACCCATCAATCCATATATCCCCATCCATCCATACATACCCATCACCCATATCAATCCCCATCATCCCCACATCCCATCATCCCCATCATCCATAATCATCCCCATCATCCCCATCATCCCCATCATCCCCAATTCATCCCCATCATCCCATCACCCCATCATCCATAATCCCCATATATCTCCATCATCCCCATCATCCCATCATTCCCATCATCCCCATCAATCCCCAATCATCCCCATCATCCCCACTCATCCCATCATCCCATCATCCCCCGATCATCCCATCATCCATATTCATCCCCATCATCCATATCATTCCCATCATCCCCAGTCATCCATATCATCCCATCATCCCCATCATCCATATCTCCCCATCATCCCCATCATCCATATTTCATCCATATCATCCCCATCATCCTATCCATCCCCATAATCCCATTATCGCCATCAATCCCATCATCCCCATCAATCGCTTAATCATCCCATCATCCCCATCATCCATTAATCCATCATCCCCATCATCCCCATTCACCCATATCCCATCATTCCCATCATCCCCATTCATCCCCATTCATCCCCCATCAATACTCATCATTTCCATCATCCTTATCATCCATAATCCCCATCATCCATATCATCCTATTCATCCCCATCATCCCATCATCCCCATCATCCATATCATCCCCATCATCCCCATCATCCCCATCATCCCCATCATCCGTCACCCCCATCATCCATATCATCCCCATCATCCCCATCATCCCCATCATCCCCATCATCCATATCATTCCCCAATCATCCATATCATCCCCATTATCCATATCATCCCCATCATCCCCATCATCCCCATCATCCATATCATCCCCATCATCCATATCATCCCCATCATCCATATCATCCCCATCATCCTCATCATTCCCATATCCCCATCATCCCCATTAATCCCATTCATCCCATCATCCCATCATCCCATCATCCCTCATCATCCCCAATCATCCCATCATCCCCCATGCCGCCATACATCCCCATTCATCTGCCATAATCACATATTTATCCAACATCCCATCATCCCCATCATCCTTATCATGCCCATCATACCAACTCATCCCCGTATCCCCATCATGCCCACATCATCGCCATTCATCCCATCATTCCTTATCATTCCCCATCGATCCCCATCCCCATATCCCAATCCATCCCATCATCCCATCATCCCCCATCATCCCATCATCCTCATCATCCCCATCATCCTTATCATCCCCATAATCCCCATCTCCATATCATGCCCAGCATCAGTCCATCATCCCCATCCATCCCCATCATCCATATCATCCCCAGTCATCCCCATATACCATCATGGCCCCAATCATCCGTCACCGCCCAATCCTCATCCATATCATCCCCATCATCCCCATCATCCCCATCATGCTCCATCATATTCTCCATCATCCCCATCATCTCCATTAATCATCCCCAATCATCCCCATCATATCCTACCCCAACAGTCCATAATCCCATCCCCACATCCCGCTTCTTGCAGGTTATCCCCATTCATAACCCAGTGCCATCCATATCATCCCCATCATCCATATCATAGCCTCATGCATCCCTAATGCATCCCATCATCAACCCTTACATCCATCATCCCCATGCATCCCCATATCATCCCAGATCATCATCCCATCATCCCATGCATCCCATCATCCCTTATCCACCCGACGTTCCGCCGCATCATCCCCATCAATTATCTCCATATCAGTCCGCCCATCACATCCCCATAATCCCATCATCCCCATCATCCCCATTCCCATCATCCCATCACTACCACCGATGCATCCCATCCAATCTCGCATCATACCCAATGCATCCCCCCCATCCCCCAGTCCCCTTATCATCCATATCAATCCCATCATCCATATCACCCCATGGCATCCCCAATCATCCATATCATCCCCATCATCCCGCATCATTCCATATCCCCATCATCCCCATCCCCCATATCCATATCCATATCATCCCCATCGATCTATATTCATCCCATCTCCCCATCGAATTTGAGAAATCCAGTAAAAGGCCGCATCATCCCCATCATCCCGCATCATCCTTATCATCCCAGTCAATCCATCATGTGCCATTAATCGCTCTATCATCCCCAATCATCCCCACAAATCGTTATCATGCCCGTCCCATCATCCCATGCATCCCCATCATCCCCGAGTTCCCCATCATACTCATCAGTTGTCCGTCATCCATATCCTTCATATCCCCGATAATCCCGCATCATCCTATCATCCCTATCATCCCATCATTCCATGCATCCCCAATGCATCCATCCCCCAATTCATTTTCCTCATCCCCATTCAATGCGCCCATCATCCCCATCATGCCGTCACCCCCCATGCATACATAGTCAAGTCCCCATCATCATCATCATCCCCATCATCCATATCATCCCCATATCCATATCATCCCCATCATCCCCATTATCCCCATTCATCCATAATCATCCCATCATCCCCCTTTATCCGCATCATCTAATCATCCCCGATCATCCCCCATCATCCCGAATCCCGCATCCCCATCATCCCCATCAATCCCCATCAATATTCCCATATCCAATCCCCCATCATCCATATCCATCCCCATCATCCATATCATCCGCCATCATCCCCATGCATCTCATCCGATCCCTCCAATCCCGCACATCCGGCATCAATCCCTACATCCCCCATCACTTCCCCATCATCCCATCATCCCATCATCCCCAGTCATCATCTCCCATGTCCCCAATCCCCATCATCCCCATCATCCATCATCCCGCATCCCCATCGATCTTAATCCCATCTATCCCCTCATCCAATCATCCCATCTCCTTAATACATCCATCATGCCCCATCCCCCCCATCATCCCCATGCATCCCATCATCCCCCATCATCCCCATCATCATCATCCCCATACATCCCCATCATGCTCAATCAATAACATTCCCCGATCATCCCCATCATCCCATATCATCCGCCCTATCATCCCCAATCATGCCGTCACCGCCATGCCCATCATCCCCATCATCCATATCATGGCCCCATCCATCCCCATCATCCTCATCAGCCACATATAAATCCCCCATCATCCTATTTCTTATTGTATATATGCGCCCTCATAACGCGCAGTCATCCCATCATGCCCTATCATCCCTCCACCATCAACGCCATCATTCCATCGCATATCATCCGTCACCGCCCCATCGAATCCATTTCATCCCACTCGATCCGTACCCTCCATCCTCCATCATCCCCCATCATCCCGTCATCCTCCCATCATCATTCCATCATGGGTCCCATCCCATATCATAACTATCTCGGGATCCAGGTAGATCCCCATCATGACCTCGATTCATACCCATCATCCAATAGACGCCCAATGCCTATCATCCCATCATCCATAATCATCCCCATCATCCCCAATCATCCCCATCACCCCATCATCGCATCATCCCAATCATATCCCCATCATCCCCATCATCCTTATCACCCCCATCATCCCATCTCCAGTAATCCCCATCTCTATCATCCAATCATCATCCCATCATTTTCCCCATCATATCCCAATCATCCCATCATCCCCATCATCCCATATCATCCCCATCACCCATCATCCCCTCATCATCCTCCCCATCATCCCCCTTATCATCCCCATATCCCCATCATCCATATCATCATCATCCCCATCATCCCCATCATCCCATCATCCATATCATCCCCATCATCGCCGATATCATCCCCATCATCCCCCCATCCATATCATTCCCTCCCCATCCATCATCCCCATCATCATCATCCATCATCCCCATCATCCCCATCATCACCCATCATCCATCATCCCCATCATCCTCCATCATCATAATCCCATTCATCCATATCATCCCCATCTACTGGGCACCATCATCAAATCCCATCATCCCCATCATCATCCCCATCATCACACCCATCATCCCATCATCCCCATCATCCATATCATCCCCATCATCCCATCATCCCATCATCCCCCCATCCATCATCCATCATCCCCATCATCCCCATCATCCCCATCCCCCCATCATCATCATCCCCCCAATCATCCATATCATCCCCATTCCCCCATCCCCATCATCCCCATCATCCCCATCATCCCCATCATCCATATCATCCCCATCATCATCAATCCATATCATCCCATCATCCCCATCATAAATTCCATATCATCCCCATCCATCATCCCCATCCCATCAATCCCCATGGCATCCATCCCCATCCCCATCATCCCCATCATCCCATCATCATCATAGCCCTCATCCCCCATCATCCCCATCATCCATATCATCTTCCCCATCATCCCCATCATCCATCATCCCCATCATCATCATCATACCCATTCATCCCCATCATCCCATCATCCCCATCATCCCCATCATCCCCATATCAATCATCATCCCCATCATCCATATCATCATCATCCATCCCCATCATCCATCCCATCCCCATCATCCCCATCCCCATCCATATCATCCCCAATCATCCCCATCATCCCCATCATCATCCCATATCATCCCGCATCATCCATCATCCCCATCATCCATATCCATCATCATCCCCATCATCCCATATCATCCCCATTCCCCATCCCCACCCCCATCATCCATATCATCCCCATCATCCCCATCATCCCCATCATCCCCATCATTCCCATCATCCATATCATCCCCATCATCCCATCCCCATCATCCCCATCATCATCCCCATATCATCCCCATCATCCCCATCATCCATCATCCATATCATCCCCATCATCCCCCATCATCCATCATCCATATCATCCCCATCATCATCCATCATCATCCATATCATCCCCATCATCCCCATCATCCATCATCATCCCCATCATCCCCATCATCCATATCATCCCCATCATCCATATCATCCCCATCATCCCCATCATCCCCATCATCCATCATCCCCATCATCCATATCATCCCATCATCATCATATCATCCCCATCATCCCCATCATCCCATCACCCATAAATCATCCCATCATCATTCATCCCCATATCTGCCCATCATCCCATATCAATACCATATCATCCCCCATCATCCATATCATCCATGCAATCATCCCATCATCCCCATCATCCCCCATCATCCATCATCACATCTCCATATCATCCCCATCCCATCATCCCCATCATCCCCATCATCATCCCCATCATCCCCATCATCCATATCATCCCCCCATCCATCCCCATCATCCCCCATCATCATCCCATCATCCCCATCATCCCCATCATCCCCATCATATCATACCCCATCATCCCCATCATCCCCATCATCCATATCATCCATATCATCCCCATCATCCCCATCATCCATATCATCCATATCATCCCCATCATCCATATCATCCCCATCATCCATATCATCCCCATCATCCCCATCCCATCATCCCCATCATCCATATCATCCCCATCATCCATCATCCATCATCCATCATCCCATCATCCCCATCATCCCATCATCCCCATCATCCCCCATCATCATGCCATCATCCCATCATCCCCATTCCATCATCGCCCCATCATCCCATCATCATCCCCATCATCCGTCATCCCATCATCCATATCATCCCCATCATCCCCATCATCCCCATCATCCATATCATCCCCATCATCCATATCATCCCCATCATATCATCCCCATCATCCCCATATCATCCCCATCATCCCCATAATCATCATCCCCATCATCATCATCCCAATCATCCGTCAGTCATCCCCATCATCCCATATCATAACCGATCCCCATCATCCCAATCATCCCCATCCCCATCATCCCATCAATCCCCATCATCCCCATCATCATCATCCCATCATATCCCCATCATCCCCATCATCCCCATCATCCCCATCATCCCATCATATCATCCCCATCATACCATCATCCCATCATCCCCCATATCATCCCCATCATCCATATCATCCCCATATCCATCATCATCCCCATCATCCCATCATCCCCATCATCCATAATCACCCATCATCCCCATCATCCCCATCATCCCCATCATATATCATCCCATCATCATCATCCCCATCATCCCCATCATCCATATCATCCCCATCATCCCCATCATCCCATCATCCCCATCATCCCCATCATCCATATCATCCCCATCATCCCCATCATCCCCATCATCCCCATCATCCCCATCATCATCATCCCCATCATCCCCATCATCCCATCATCCCCATCCCCATCATCCCCATCATCCCCATCATCCCATCATCCCCATCATCCCATAATCATCCCCATCATCCATATCATCCCATCATCATCCCCATATCCCATCATCCCCATCATCCCCATCATCCCATCATCATCCCCATCATCCCCATCATCATCCCCATCATATCATCCCCATCATCCCCATCATCCCCATCATCCCCCATCATCCCCATCATCATCCCCATCATCCCCATCATCCCCATATCATCCATCCCCATCATCCCCATCATCCCCCATCATCCATATCATCCCCATCATCCCCATCATCCCCATCATCCCTATCATCCCCATCATCCCCATCATCCCCATCATCCATATCATCAATCCCCATCATCCCCATCATCCCCCATCCATCATCCCCATCATCCATATCATCATCCCCATCATCCCCATCATCCCCATCATCCCTATCATCCCCATCATCCCCATCCCCATCATCCCCATCATCCCCATCATCCCCATCATCCCAATCATCCCCATCATCCCATCATCCATATCATCCCCCATCATCCCCATCATCCCATCATCATCCCCATCATCCCCATCATCCCCATCATCCCCATCATCCCCATCATCCCCATCATCCCCATCATCCATATCATCCCCATTCATCCCATCATCCCCATCATCCATATCATCCCCATCATCCATCATCCCCATCATCCCCATCATCCCCATCATCCCATCATCCATATCATCCCCATCATCCTCATCATCCCCATCATCCCCATCATCCCCATCATCATCCCCATCATCCCCATCATCCCCCATCCATCATCCCCATCATCCAATCATCCCCATATCATCCCCATCATCCATATCATCCCCATCATCCCCATCATCCCCATCATCCCCATCATCCCCATCATCCCATCATCCATATCATCCCATCATCCCCATCATCCCCATATCATCCCCATCATCCCCATCATCCCCATCATCCCCATCATCCATATCATCCCCATCATCCCATCATCCCCATCATCCCCATCATCCCCATCATCCCCATCATCCCCATCCCCATCATCCCCATCATCCCCATCCCCATCATCCCATCCCATCCCCATCCCCATCATCACCCATCATCCCCATCATCCCCATCATCCCCATATATCATCCCATCATCCCCATCATCCCCATCATCATCCCCATCATCCCCATCATCCCATATCATCCCCATCATCCCCATCATCCCCATCATCCATCATCCCCATCATCCCCATCATCCCCATCATCCCCATCATCCCCATCATCCCCATCATCCCCATCATCCCATCATCCCCATCATCCCCATCATCCCATCATCCCCATCATTCCCATCATCCCATCATCCCCATCATCCATCATCATCCCCATCCCCATCATCCCCATTCATCCCCATATCATCCCCATCATCCCCATCATCCCCCATCATCCCCATCATCCCCATCATCCCCATCATCCCCATCATCCCCATCATCCCCATCATCCCCATCATCCAATATCATCCCCATCATCCCCATCATCCATCATCATCCCCATCATCCCCATCATCCGTCATCCCCATCATCCATATCATCCCCATCATCCCCATCATCCCGTCATCCCATCATCATCCATATCATCCCCCATCATCATCCATCATCCCCATCATCCATATCATCCCCATCATCCATATCATCCCCATCATCCATCATCATCCATCATCATATCATCCCCATCATCCCCATCATCCCCATCATCCCCATCATATCATCCCCATCATCCCCATCATCCCCATCATCCCCATCATCCGTCACCCCCATCATCCATATCATCCACATCATCCGTCACCCCCATCATCCATATCATCCCCATCATCCGTCACCCCCATCATCCATATCATTCTCATCATCCATATATAAGTACATCCTCGCATCGGTCGTGGTGACCACAGTGATGATCGTCGCGCTACTGCAGATAACGGCACCCGGTATGAAGGGGCAACGCTTCACGCAGGCTACAGCTTTCTCAGTGGTCGCTATCCTGTACATGGACCTCTGCTGGCTCATGTGCGTCCTAAGGGTGTGGGTATCCAAGGACTCGAAACTGGTGCATGCACTATACGTTGTTCACGTCGGTATGGGAAAGATCGCGACACTGAACAAACGGCTCAGTAGTATTGATGGCGGAGAAGCATCCGCAGTGGCAAGTCTCCTGAAACGGGTAATAGAGGCACACTACACGGTTATCTCGGTGACCACACAAATGCACGAGCGAGCGAGCACGATAGCAGTGACGTCGATAGCGATCGCAGGAGTCATATACATTGCATTCGGTAACAGTGAGAAGAAACGGAGCCACATGGAGAAACAACAAACAAACATAACGCCGCCAGAACGCCACCTAATGGTACAACAAGAATCCATCCCATTCCTAAATAAACAAAGAGGTGGCACTCATGCTGACGTTTATATATCGGCCCGGTACACACCCACTCTACTGAGGAGGTGCGGGGCACCTGATGTTGTGGTAAAGCTCGCTTCAAACGAGGGGGGGATAGATCCGATCGATGTAGCAGTGCACGAAGGCGGATATTTCCGTGATCCTATTGTCAGGTGCGAGTTCTATGAGAACTACAAGGACGGGCGCATGAATATCAAGGCGTCGGAAATGGGAGACAACAATGTGGGGGGCACAACACTTAGAACAGTTCCACACCCCCCGCAATCACCACAGCCAGGAGAGGATTCCCTAGATATGCACTCATCCAAGACATTCGGTTCATACTTCGACATCGAGACCGTGCGTGAGAAGGTGCGAGCGCGGTACGCTGAGCGTCACAATATATGGGTTCGCGCATTTGGCGAAGGGAGTCAAGAGACGATCCTATTCGATGCTCTAAAGTGTGCAGCCTTCCGCAATCGATTCTTCTCGCACACTCCCGACATGCTGGTGTTCGACAACGAATCCGTGCGAAGGCACCATGTGTACGCGGCTTCTAGAAAGGGGCATACAAAAGGTAATCTAGAAATGTTGGTAAAAAAAATAGTTCGGTGGCAAACAATCATTTTTGGGCTGTGACTGAGGCTAAGTACCATCAGAGACGAGGGAAGTCGATGCAACTGTCAGGACAATCATGGATGCAAGAGTTGGAACAACTCATAATCACCTTTACGAAAAAAATGGTCCGGCACAGCTCTTCGAGGATGAGTTCCTAGTCCGTATCAAAAACAACACCGACGAAAATACTAAATAGGAAAAGAAACTTCTACAACCAGGAAAAAAATCACAGTCAGGGGGGAATGGAAATCCGACCATCCTCACTGCTCCTCCTCCATCTCAATTATATTTTCCATGTTATCAACCACCGTGTACGAATCCTCCATATCAACCATGTTATCCAACCCCGTGTCAACAACCATGTACGACTCTTCCATATCAACCATGTTATCCACCACCGTGTCAACAACCATGTACGACTCCTCCATATCAACCATGTTATCAAACCCCGTGTCAACAACCATGTACGACTCCTCCATATCAACCATGTTATCCAACCCCTTGTCAACAACCGTGTACGACTCCTCCATATCAACCATGTTATCAAACCCCTCCAATGATTGCCCCCGAGCAATATTGGGACGAAGTGGCTGCATTGGCATTCCCTAACGATCATCCTGATGTACAATCGCAGACGAAACCTCCTGAACAACATATTCTCACGCCTCCACTACTTGTCCCCGAGCAATCTTGGGACGAAGTGGCGGCATTGGCATTCCCTAACGATCATCCTGATGTACAATCGCAGACGAAACCTCCTGAACAACATATTCTCACTCCTCCACTGCTTGTCCCAGAGAAACCCGTTGACGAAGTGGCGGCATTGGCATTGCCAAACGATCATCCTTATGTACAATCGCAGACGGAACCTCCTGAACAACATATTCTCACTCCTCCACTACTTGTCCAAGAGCAATCTTGGGACGAAGTAGCGGCATTGGCGTTCCCTAACGATCATCCTGATGTACAATCGCAGACGAAACCTCATGAACAACATATTCTCACGCCTCCACTACTTGTCCCCGAGCAATCTTGGGACGAAGTGGCAGCATTGGCATTCCCTAACGATCATCCTGATGTACAATCGCAGACGCAACCTCCTGAACAACATATTCTAACTCCTCCACTACTTGTCCCCGAGCAATCTTGGGACGAAGTGGTGTCAGCATTGGCATTCCATAATGATCATCTTGATGTACAATCGCATACTCAACCTCATGCACAACATATTCCCACTCCTCCACTGCTTGTCTCAGAGAAACCCGTTGGCAAAGTGGCGGCATTGGTATTCTCTAACGATCATCCTCATGTGCAATTGCAGACGAAACCTCCTGAACAACATATTCTCACTCCTCCACTACTTGTCCCAGAGCAATATTGGGACGAAGTTGTGGCAGCATTAGCATTCCCTGTTTATGTACAACCGGTGCAATTTAATGCACAACATATTCTCACTCCTCCACTACTTGTCCCCGAGCAATATTGGGACGAAGTGGTGGCAGCATTAGCATTCCCTCACACAACAATCGTTTTGCCACCGCTTCTCTCACCAGAGTTGCCATCTATTCATATACCGCCTCTGCTCTCTCCAGATACGCCGTCTATTCCTCTGCCACCGCTACTATCGCCCGATATATCATCTATTCCTCTGCCACCTCTGCTATCAACCGATATATCATATATTCCTCTGCCACCTCTTCTCTCGCCCGATATATCATCTATTCCTCTGCCACCTCTGCTCTCGCCCGATATATCATCTATTCCTCTGCCACCGCTACTATCGCCCGATATGCATTTAAAGAAATTCGTTATTCCTGGATCCATGGATTCCTCAAAACGGTTTTTGATCCCGGGGGCGTCAATTCAGCATTCAAAACAGTTCGTCATCCCGGGCGTGATGCAGGTAAATATATCACATGCTTCCGGTGCACAACCCCAAACACTCAGACAACAACAGAAACAACAACAGAAAACCCCTAGATCCACTCCATCGGTATATGATTTGATCTACCGGTGCAAGACTCCTATGTGGACGTTCGGCATCATTATCGCGTCCATCATTGCAATTATCAAGCTTATGCTAGCCGAGGCGAATCTAGCTGAGGGGTACGGGGGTGAGGAAAGTAGTGTCTTTGAGGATGCCTGCAGTAGAGAACTTGATGTTGCGTATATTGACGCCTCTGATGGAAAGGTGAGAGAAGCAGTCGCTCGCGCACACAAGTGCCTTTCACATAAGTACGTGCGTGCAATCGATATCAAGGTAGCAACTGCATCTGCATTATTAATAGGGATGTCCGCATGTAGTCGCCGAAAATAATTTGATTGCGATGACAATAACAATTGTTCGTATTAAATCAATGTCAACATCAAACGAGCAGACAACATCAAACGAGCAGACAACATCAACACATCGTAAAGACCCACCACCGCCCAAGAAGAAACCTCCTCCACCTCCATCACTACCAAAAACCACTCTGATCACGCCTGCATCCTCTAATTACACAACATGGGCGAAGGGTATCCACGCGTTCGGGGACCTTGCTCTTCCGATGGTCGCCTTCTACATGCTGTTGCTAAGTAACTTCATGGGTGAAATATTGGGGTGCAAACTTCAGAAGATCATGCGGACAAGTGCGATGGCTAAACATGTGGTGGGCATAGTGCTCCTATTGACACTTATTACATTTGCGGACGATTCAAACAATAACTCGCTCATATCAAAGTTTCTAATTACATTAACCATCTATTTGTGGTTCTTCATAACGACCAAGTGCCCCACCCCCATTATGTTCATTGTGCTTATCATTCTCCTAATGACATACATGATCGGGAAGAACTCTATACACGACCCTGAGTACGTGGAACACCGGGGAGTTGCTCGGATATCTCAGACAATCCTGTCCATGAATGCGCTGACACTCAGTATAGCAGGTTTCTCCATTTACGCGATGAAAAAGTGGCGCAAGCACAGATCATCGTTTTCGTTGTACACGCTCCTTACAGACACAATGAATTGTGACAACCGCTCAATCAATCAACGCTTTCGATAAGAGACAATCGTGTCCAGCAGACCCATAAGCTTGAACCGAATCTTTAACGTCACATCCTCCCTCTCGATAAACCTCTCGACGAGACCCTCCATAATGTCGCATTCTTGCTTTCCAAGTGAGTCCTCATTGCGAGAATTCTTGCGTGCGAATTGAGCCGCAAATCCCGCGATGAGTTCTATAGCCACCTCCGCTCGCCGCCCAGGTATGTTGGACTCGAAGATGCCGACAATCTCAGAGAGGTATGCGCGACGAGACGTAGAGACAAGGTTTAGACCAATTAGGTTCAGGATAGTCAAATTGCGACCCACAGCGACGTGGATGCGCTTTGTCGTGACGCAGAAGGCGTCGTACTGGTCTACGCTCGGCAGTTCGTACTCCTCTTCGTGGAAGGATGCAATGGAATCCGAAACAAATGAATCGAGCACAGACCTCATAATGATGCCGCTTCGAGAGACGAGAAACTGGAATAGATTCGAGTACATGTGAATGAACCCGTGATCTTGGTAGCATTTCGCAAGGATAGCATTTGCTAACACTAAGGATATATCGTCCACACGCGATGAGTCGTCCACATGCGATGAGTCGTCCACATGCGATGAGTCGTCCACAAGCGATGAGTCGTCCACACGCGATGAGTCGGCGTCATGCGATGAGTCGTCCACGCGCGATTTTCTCCAGCGTCATTTTCTTGAGATGAATCGATCGCGTCTCTCACACAGATTCCAATTTTAGTCGACACTTTATCGAAGTTCGCTTCCGTCAGCTTGTTCAACAAAGACATCAGGGACTTGGAGAATAATGTCGATGATGAGTTCGAGCTACCTTCGCCGCCGAAAAGAGGAACGCGATGATGCCGAATAGAATTTGGTGGCGCCACCTGTGAGGAGGATGCCCAACGAATACTGTCGATCCGGTTATTACCGATGGTACCAACATACCGGGATGACCCTCCTCCTCTACCACGGGGAGCCCCCCCCACAGGAACCGACAAACGCACACCATATCCATGACTGGGTCCAAGATTGTGTCCAAGGCTGTGTCCGTGACTGTTTCTATTTGCATACCCGTGTCCGTTTCGCTGCATGTAGGGTGTGGCTACAACTGCCTCCGTCTTGACAATTGCTACCTTGGCGAGTTGCGATGCATATCGTTCGCGTATGGTGGCGATGAGAGTTATATATCCTTTGTCGTCCCTCAGACGGACGAATTGATCGGTTGTGACGACGGTAATGCATCCGGGAGGAGATTCCGTCGGCGACGTGCAAGACATCGCCGTCTGTACAAAGAGCAATTCACTCGCCGTCAATTACAAATAGCAATTCACTCTTCAAATAATTACGCTATTAAATAATTTAATGGATTCACGGATAGAGGTTCTCTTATGAAGAAGAAGAACAAACACATTTATACTCCGTTTGAGACTTTCTTACTTACCGTGTCATCACCTTAAAGAATATGACAATGTTAAAGACGAGGCTTGCGATAGCCAGAATTACCAATATCGCAGTGACGACGAGCGTCGCTGCTATGTACGGCATTAGCTGCTCGCGAACGCTTCGCAGTGCAGGAAGAATGAGCACATCCCTTATTTTGTTGCTATTGCTAGCGATAGTGAGCAGAGACTCTTCTGAGGCGAGACAGTTCAAAATCTGAGTCGAAATGTTGCGCATCACCCCGTTTATAGCCGTCTTGTACAACCCACCGCCACCCCCCCTGCCTGCACAACTCGAATTGTTATTTGTATTCGAATTAGAATTGTTATTTGTATTCGAATTATAATTGTTTTTTGTATTCGAATTAGAATTGTTGTTATTCAGAATGTGCGAATTGATGTTCCCATGGATTGGGTCTTTATTGTGTATTGATGTTTCTTTCATGCGACGGTTCAGTGTCGACGGTTCAGTGTGTTATTACAGCGCGTTATTACAGCGCGTGTTGATGTTTCTTCTACATGCGACGGTTCAGTGTGAGGCGTTATTACAGCGTGTGTTGTTATTACTTGTGAAGACATAGCGGCATGATGATACTTCAACAGGACAAAATCAGTTTAAACCTAACGCGAGTTTACATTGTATTTTTGGATCAGTTACATTGGTTTCTTCGGCATGATGAAGAATAAAACCACACCAACTGCAATTGCAACTTCGAAAAAAGGATTTTTGCGTCGCGATCTTTTGGTTGCGCTGAAACACACAATTGCATCTATCGCAAAAGACTCTAGCAATCCTAGTAGTGGTGCAGATATCGGAGAGAGTGGGGAGTACGCGTGCTCTCTAGTAGCGGAACTCGTGACATCAGGAGGGCCTCTAGAGGTCGCAGCCACCATTCTAGATGTTTATGCAGAGGCAAAGATTGTGAACGGCAACAAGTGGACCGCCAGTGCTATGGACGATGTCGTCACTGACCTCAACGTGTTCTGTTCGGGCTCACACACTACGCAATGCAGCACCGATCCTATATTCATGGTGATCGTTCGTCTGCTCTGCAGACTGACTATGCTCGTGTGCCATGCTGCCAAAAACTGGCGTCGCGTCATCAGAGAGACGCGACACATCTTCTTGGGAGGATTCGTTCTACCATCGGACGTTAGTATCGGAGAAGATGGAATGGTGCAGTTGGACCCACTCTCCGTAATGTGCAGCAACACACCACCACAACCTTCATGTCTACGATCAGTGGTTGCGAAAACGCTCCAAACGCGTATGAAGACGGGGGCAAACGAAGAGGCAAGGGCTCTTATAATGCTCGTGATGTCGCGAAATGGACGAACTGTCAAGCAGTACAACGCCATGCACTCCGCGTTGCTGAGGAGGAGCAGTGGTACATATAGAACACAAGAACAAACAAGCTTAGGAGAGGATATTTCTGAAGATTCGTGTGTGTCGTGGCGTCCATTGGTGTTTGGTGTGGATGCTTCCTACTCCACTACACAACACCTTAATATTGTGGGTGCGAAGAAGACTGCGAGACTCTCCTGTCGTTCGGACGATGCGGCCTGGGCTCTCTGGAGAACCATCCATATGCACGTCTCTGACCCGGCAATGGAAGAGGCACAGGATTTCGTGACGAGATTGGCCAGCCTCTACTCTTTCCGATGGACGGCTGCGCGACGCCACATCCGCGTCAATCTGATGCTCTACGCTTGCACGATCGCGATGCGCGGACACGTGCGTTGCGAGCCTCCAGATGACGAGTTCTTAGAACTCATCGATGTGGTAGAGGCGCGAGTATCCCACGTAGTAACTGTATCGATGAATGAGGTCACCGACGATTCCATCAAAGAATTAGATGAATTGGATGATGACAGGATGGACGCGGTGCCTAATTATAGCAGGTGACTACTCTAATTGTCGCATGGCCGTGGCCGGTAGGAAGTCGCGACTACATTTTAAGATGAAAAGATGAAAATGCAAACGACAGCTACCTGGCGCACCACCAGCATTAGTCGGGGGGGGCAGTTGGGGATTACAAAAACTTCGGCGGCTGGTGCCGACGGGGCTGTCAGTTGTTTGACGTCGTCGGCATTCGGGGGAGGTATTCAGCGCCGATTTCAGCAGCCGCGTAATGGGAGCCGTGGGGCCTGGGGGGGGCGGTCTGACGCCCCGGTCGCTGGGCGCCGTCGTGGGTGATGAAACGCACACGCTGGTGGAGAGCGAGGTGCCCAGCCATGTGCACAGCGGCACGACCGACGCGGTGGCGCGCACTCCCACGCCACCAACGCGGTAGGCGGCCAGGGCAACGCCGGGCTTTGCGTCGCGGACGGGACCGGGATGGACAAACATGACGAAAGATTCAAGCACCGGCGAACTCTACGTGATGACCTTGCCGACGGCGCTCGCAGTCAGCGCCGCAGGCAATCACGCGCACGCCTTCACATCCGGCTCCACCGGATTAGGCCAGGCACACAACAACATGCAACCCACGCTCTTCGGCGGGTCTGTATTCGTGTTCACGGGCCACGGCAACGCCTTCGTTGCGTGAAGTCACATCACCGTCGACCGGCGGGTCTCGTCGGACATCGTGTCCCCGCTGCCGTGGTTTGGGCGCGGAACCTTTGTCATGTTTAAGTTTAAGGAACCGCTGAGGAAGTCCGGGTACTGCTCCCTCAACAACATCTTTAAATTGGCATCACACAAAAACCGTTACCATTTATTTTTGCTTGAAAAAAATGTAAAAAAGGTCAATAAGAAAAAATATCAATGTCTCTCCAACAAGCACCACCTACAATGCCACCGATCATGCCAGCACGCGTTATCTATGCGTCAGTCTTCTTCATGTTGGCCATGATCCTCATATTCATAGTGAAACCACTACCATTATTTGACGTACACGGATCTATTACGCCATTTGGTCTTTCTCCGTCAGGTCTTTCGCATAACAATCAAGCCGCAACACCGCTTTCTCTAGGCATTGTAACCGCGGCGGTGGCGATAGGGAGCATGTTCATGTTCACGCTCATCGACCTCGTGTTCTCGTGACTCCCGGAAAACTGATTCTCTGAGATCTCCATATTAACAACATAACAGAAATGGCGACGCCAACGCCGGTCAAGAAAGCAAATATGGCCAACCAATGGTTGTTGTTGTTGTTGTAATAATCATTGTTTCCGCCTGAACGACGGCGTTGGTTCGGAGGACATGAGTTAACGCCCGCATGAATGAGATGGCGACGCATCTCAGCAGAATCCTGAATGGGTTTACTGGTGTCTCGGTTCACAAGGTTGTGCAGCGCGACCGTCCAATCAAACAAACCATCAGGGGAAGAGAACCTTTTTTTCGTCACTCCACGCACCTCGGAGCTCTACAAGATGCCTGTGGTAGTTCTCGCTGCACACGTGGCACGGGATCAAGTGTTCCAAGATCTGGTCGAAGAACGTTTTGTAGACCCGTCTCTCCTCAGGCGTGGGGTTCGCTGGGTACCCCAGGGCAACGTAGTGTATAGATTTCCATAATGGGGGGCCCCATACGCTTGGAGGAATGTTGTGTTGCCCATGTTCGTCGTCAATGTCTTCAACACGAATGCCTGACATTGAATAGTTTTCTTAAATAATATTCATTTTATTTTTGAAAACAAGTGTACAACCAGAGTAAAATACACTTACACTCTACGTAAAGAAGAGACAATGGACAAATCTAGCGTGATTATACTATCCCTTTTCAAATTGTTGCAACTCATGATCATATGGATATCCGTGTACATCGCGGAGAGGATATTCCAAATGCAGTTCGTCAAAAAAATGTACCTAGACGACGCGCTCATCGAGTCAAACAAAACCCCACCAGACCTGCAATACCTCGTGATCATTGCGGTCGTGATCAACGTCGTGTTGACAAGTTGCTTTATCATTCTCTCGTTGTCTTATCCAACTACGTTACCAGTATCGAGAAAACCGAACCTTTGTGAACGTGTTCAGCACGACGCTCGTGAAGCTGCTCGTATACGACTATGCCCTATCCGTCCTTCTATCCGCAACTGTCGGTATCATGGTAGCGTCGTCTTTGCAGAGAAATAGAAGTCTCCGCTACCGCGACGTGGGCATCCGGGGGATACGGGCCTTCGCGGACATGTTATTGTTCATTTTCATGATCGTCTCTGCAGTCCCGTACTACCGCATGCTCTTCCGAGCTGTGCTCTCCATCATTTCATGGGCGTGCAGGTCTGAAGAATCAATGCGCTCAGGATGTTGACGGTTGTGTAAAAACAATAAAAACAATTTCAACAAATCCTTGTTCGTCTCAAAAAGTTTGCTTACAAATTCACGTCGTTTTCGATTCACACCAAAGTATTACATCTGCAACAATGTTTTAGTTGATAATCGTAAATTGTGAGTACTTTTGAAAAATGCAACAACGCCTCTTGCGGTTGGTTGTGCATTGAGTTGACATTTATTTCAATCTGTGTTTATCTAATACACTGGCATGTGGCTTACATTCGCAAGTATACAGTATAATTTGAATGATATCCCCTGAAACCAGATACAGGTCCGGGGTCTCAAGACAACAGATTGGGGCGTACGCCAGATTCTACATGGGTGCCGCGCCAATTCTTCTTGCCCATCGGGTTTGGTGATTGGAAAGGTCTGGGGGCGACACCAATCTCTAGGCGGACTTGTGGCCCTCTCCAAGCTATTCGTTTCTAGCTTTGTAGCCGCGAAAACGTTATCATGGAGGACGTCGATGAGTTCAGAACATCTCAACGATGCAGCTGCTGTGAGGACCGACTTTGAAACATGGTTGCACTCACTCATCGTAAGCAAGACGGTCATGTACCGGCGCGTCAACGATGATTAAAACTCGAGGGTATCGACCCTAGAAGTCTCTGAGCACGGAACTTCCAAATCCCATCGCTTTCCCGGAACGTATAAGAGACACTCTCTTGACGTGTACTCTTTGTACATGGGGACGCCAATGCTTCTCAGCGACTTCATGTGCATCGGGACGATTTTGACGTCTCTGCCTTTGAGATTGTCTTTGACGATACAATTCTCTTTGAAGGTTGCCAAAAAACTCTCGAGTGCGTCGACCCACACATTTCTGTGATAAATCGAATACATCGCGGGAGTCTGATCCGACTTCAGTTTTGGAACGGCTTGGTTCATGAAAATGTCCTTCAAATCGTAGAGACTCCGCGTGCTATTGGTGAGACGCCAACCCAGAAACAAACGAACGATCCCTTTTGGCGGAACATTTGACCTGTTCACTTCGTGTAGAATCCGCTCGAAAAAATATGATGATGTGGCCTGGTGGGACCCGGATCTTCTCCTTGTTAGCACTGTCCACCACTTTCTCTTTCCCAAACCCCGAATGCTTTGAAACGCCCTTGTGAGATCCTGGGATGCACGAAAAATGGTGATCCGTATCGTCGAGATTGATCCACCCTCCAAAAACGTCATCTTCATCGGCGGCTTCAGGAGCTTCGTCCCTGTGCCAACTTTCGCTTGCGACGACCTTCCCTCGGGTTCTGAACATCATCCTGTCCATAATCTGCTCCAGATTTCTTCCATTGGCGAGTGGTTTCAGAAATCGGTGCGACTGTCCACATAACAGATTCTCTTAGTTTCCTCACAAACGGGTTGTGAAACGACGCCGGATTACCGAGTGCCGAAAATCCACCCAGAACGTACACGTCATCCTTTGGTTTTTCAAACTCTGGAAACTCGCGGCAAGTCTGGATAAACTCTTCGCGCAATTGGTCCCTGATTGTTCCTGTTATCCAATCGGGTTTGACGACAAATACTCCGTTATCAGAGAGATTCTGGATGTTGTTGGACATAATCAGACTCTGATGTTGGGGGACAGACACACCTTTTATACTCGAAAAAAAACTGCAGATCGTTGCTTTTGGGCAACGTTGGGGGAACTGTTTACCAAAGAGGCTACTCGGAATATTTTCGAGAACCTTTATAAAACATGTCCCTAGTGGCGCGCAGCTCCCTCTGGTTCTTCCGCGACAGTGCCACCACAACCATGCCTGAGGACCCAGCGGCATCCTACCTCCTCATGGGATCGCTCCCGAACCAGCAGACACATGACAACAAAGACCCGCTCGTGGGCGCCATCGCGGAAGGGAAGATGCGTTTCGTGAGCGACTCCAACCTGGAGATCCAGTCGCTCTCGTCTACCGTCTCCATCGGCGCCTTCGGGACGCCGGACGTTATTACGGTCGGATCGAACAGCATCACCGTGAATGGGAACGTCTACGTGCGGGGCGGTATAGAGACCATCACCTCCGTCGAGCTAGTCGTTCAAGACAAGCTCATCAAGCTCGCGCATCCTCTGGACCCTACAGTACCTGCATACACGTAGATAACGACATTAGCGGTGCAGGGATAGTCGTCGGGTCAAGTAGCGGCAATCAATCGGAGCGGTCTTTGCGTTGGATTCAGCAGTACACGGACGGCGACGGTGTTACGCGACCTTCTCGGTGGCGTGTAGGAGGAGGGTTTCATATCGAGCGCGGGTTCAGCAACAACAACGTTACAGTCTCTTACGGTTTTGAGATAGCCGATAGCGGAGACCTTGAGATCGTCAGACACGTGTACAGCAACAATACCATCAGCAAGGGGGGGGTGCAACAACGTATGTTTGTAATTGCGGCGCACCCTTCCAACTACTACGGCGACCCGGTGCCCGGCGTGTCACTATTTGGGTGATGTGATTCAATTCATGCAAACACACAAAACTTGTATAAATGATGGATATTCTCAAGTGAGAATTGTAAATTGCATCAATGAATCCTTACGTGAACGACAATCTTTTCGCCACGAGCTCGATCTCTCTCACCCTACAGCCAGCAAGGCATCCACGCGTTGAGTGTGTACATCATCAAGGGGGGCAAGGAGTACACGGTCTTCGTCCCGAACCACATCTGCGACCCGCATGTGTACAACATGCTAATCACCGGCGACTTCGAAGTGGTGCTCGTCCGGATGAGCATGTACAGCAACGTCGCGTCCCTGATGTGGCAAACCATATTTTGTGCAGGGAACAAACCAATTTACATGGGCGTCCACAGATTAATCGAAACACCGATCCTGGCTTCGGGGCTCAAACACATCCGGAGAATATTCTTCCCAAGAAGGCGCCTCAACCAAGCCGAAGAGGATGACCGACAATGCACAGTGCGTCACGAAGTACCCGACTTCCTACCTCGAGGCCGAGGCCGTGGAGGCGCTCAAGCTCATGAATACAGTTTTTCTCAAATAAGTTTTGGACACCATGTACGATCCCAATCCAAGTCAGCGACCATTCTTAACGCCAATTTTCTAACGGCGATGTCGTACATTTATTTCCATCTGATACATGTTTCATTTTACTGTTCCGCCTACCGAATGTAGGTCAATCATTTAAGTGTTCCGTCGAGTGTACTTTGCGCGTACACCCAATTAAAATTGGTCTAAAATGTATGACAGATGTGTAATAAAACATGGCTGCGCAAACACCTCCTCCTTGCGTGTCCGACTACTTGATGGAACTTATGAAACAACATCTCAAAAAAATAAAAGAAACATACAAGAAGGATTTTATAGTCACATTTGAGAGGATATTGAACACATCACGGTCAATTACCAATCGTTGTGTTCTGACAACATGGCAGAATTGTTAGTCCATTACATTATCGGGCGCGTCAACACATACATCATCAATGATAGGGGAGACACCAAACAAATTCAAGCTAGTGTTGATAAGATGGTGGAAGTGCTTAAAAAATTTAACAAAATCGTATGACCGAGTATTACGACAAATTCTGCACAATCATTATAGTGGTTTCCAATAAATGTCTATATCTTCTTCCGGTAACGCGAATCTCACGGGCGAGGACCAATTCGAAGGGGGGGGGGATCGCGACGACTCAGAATCAGTCTCTGTCGGTCGGTTACAACGCAGCGCCACAATCCGTAGGCATCATGAACTCCTTACTTGGGGTACCAGGTGGCGTTGTTATTCACGCACACGGGCTCATACAATGTGGTCGTAGGGGGCGAGTCCTCCTTGCGCTAGCCTCCTCTTACAACTGCGTCATCGGGTACTCGTCGGCGACCTCGCTGGTGGGCGGTGGCGCGACGACGGTCGTGGGAGCTCTCGCTGGCGCGACAATTGTCTCCGGCAGGGCGAATACTCTCGTGGGATGCGCCGCAGACGTTGGCGCGGGGAACGTCGAGGATGCCGTGGCGATAGGCTCAGCATCGAGTGTCGGTGCCAAAGGGGGAGTGGCCATCGGCGCCGGCGCGACGGCGGGAGGTGCTCTCTCCCTCGCGATCGGTGCAGGTGCACAGACTGCCAGCGAGGGAGAGATCAACGTCATGAACCGCGTGTGCGGATACCGAGCAGCCCAGAGTAACAAGTACACGCTCGAACTTAATGCGGACCTAACGCGTCTAGGCGGAGCGCTCTCGTTCCCGGGCCCCTCGTCGTGGGCTGTCTTTGGTGATGTCGCCTCCAAAGACTTGGTCTTCCTGTCCGAAGATGGGGTGTCCACGCGTCTAACGGGATCCTTCAGGCCCGGAGTGCTTAACTTCACAGGCCAGCATCGGTGCCGGGTTGCGGAGGGGGAGGATCTTCTTGCTTTGCGGCCTGGCGCTGTGGTGGTGGCCACCGGCGCGTACTGCGACCTCGACGGGTGCGAGGACCTCCACGACGTGGACGAGGCTCTGCCAGTGGTGACGCTTTGCCGTCGCGCTCGGGACCCGCGCGTCTTCGGCGTTGTGAGTACAGTGCATACGAACGACGGAGGGAGGGAATTTCAGGTGGGCACCGTGATCGCGCGCCTGCCGGGAAAAGACTCTCTACTAGGGAGGGTCAGTGTGAACTCTGCTGGCGAGGGGGGGGTGCTAGTGTGTGGACAGGGAGGGGACATACGGAACGGTGACTTGCTAGTCGCGTCCAACATACCGGGCGTGTGCATGAGGCAATCCTTGTATCCTTGGGGAGAGGATGAATACGATGATATGGTTAGGGCGTGCACTGTTGCGAAGATCACGTGCGATTGTTCATTCGGTGAAAATAAAGAACAACTCAAACTCGTGGGTTGCACTTACCGCATGTGAAAATGAGTGTGTTTCCAAGCAACGACATAAAATGGGCGTTCCTGCCTCCCGGCGGATTTTTTGAAATTTCTACTCATAATTTAGTGCCTCCGGAACGACTCGCTAGCTAGAGATATCAGCACAATTCCTCTCCAGACCATGTTTCGCAACCAGTCAAAATCATCCGGATGCAGGAACGCCCGTTAAGATAATTTGTGAAATGTAGTCTTTTATTTTGTCTCTATTGTCTACATGAATTAATCCCATATTATCGGTTAGAACCTTTTTCGCACGATTCACTGCGTCTTCACCAACATCGTTGACATTGGGACGTATGGCCTCGTTTAGTCCCTGATTTTTCCACATGGCAATCTCGTAGAATGCGTAACATATATAAGCGGACTTTTGTAGGTCGGAGGATTGGTCAACATTATCTGGAAAGGTAAAATCACTCGGAACCGTAATACTTAAATGTAAATTTACCAAATTTTTTAAAGTATCGGCAACAGACTTATTTAAAAGGTCAAGTGTACCATTTATGATAAAGTCGTTATCGTTCATTATTTTCAAACTATACCCTAGCTTCGTCTGTGCCATCGATACGGTTTGCACAGCCGCCTGCTGAGCATTCCCCTGCCCCCACCCCTGCCCCGCAGCCGCATTCCCCGTAACAGACTGTCCCGTAACAGACTGCCCCGAATTTACTTGCTGAACCGCATTCCCCTGCAGCTGCCCCTGCCCCTGAGTAGCAGGGGCCGCATTCACATGCCCCGAAGCAGCCGACCCCTGCTGCCCCTGCTGCCCCTGCTGCCCCTGCTGCCCCTGATGCCCCTGATGCACCGCAGCCGGCCCCTGCTGTCCCTGCTGCCCCTGCTGCCCCTGATGCACCGCAGCCGGCCCCTGCCCCGAAGCAGCCGACCCCTGCTGCCCCTGCTGCCCCTGATGCACCGCAGCCGGCCCCTGCTCCGAAGCAGCCGACCCCTGCTGCCCCTGCTGCCCCTGATGCACCGCAGCCGGCCCCTGCCCCGAAGCAGCCGACCCCTGCTGCCCCTGCTGCCCCTGATGCACCGCAGCCGGCCCCTGCCCCGGAGCAGCCGACCCCTGCTGCCCCTGCTGCCCCTGCCCCCGAGAAGTCTCAGCCCCAATTGTTATGTTTGCAGCACTCATGTTTTTTTTTTATGTTTCTGTACATGTTATTTTTTTTGTGTGGCATTCCGCGCAAATAATATTTGTTGCGACGATCCACCACCAGTACATGCGGAACGTGGGTCGTATTTTTTTAATGTTCTATAATACAAATATTAGAGTAATACAAGTGCGGAGTCATACATGCCGCCGTCTTTCGAGGACGACATCTTGTTGATCTTGATGCACCAGTTGGTTTATCACAATCCTTTCCGGTCTCCCGATGATGGAATATGTATCGGTAGTGGGACATCGGTAGTCTGTTGTTGACGTCACGCGCGTGCCGCGACGCCGTCCTTCCAGTGAAGAAGCGTCTACTGCGCAAGTGCCTCGACCGGGAACTACCCGGCTTCATACAGTCGCATGAATGCCTGAATCAAGAGGGCGAAGAATTTCCCATCCTTCTCCAGAGCTACATCACGGTTCCGAACTTGGTTAGGTGTGTTCGCTCGATCCTTCACGCTGCTCGCTGGAATGCCCTGCATGTGATTAATGCAAAAACGTCAGCAATAATAACAAATAGTAGTGATGGGACAAATATTAGTGATTGCACCAACTATAATTTGATTAGCGGTCTGTCTTGGTATGACCCCTGGTCGGGCTCTACCGCCGAGATATGTATGGACGACGACGTGTTCCGGATGCTTGCTCGCTCGACTCTCTATGGCGCGACCTGGAGAAGAGGGTGGCATCGAGACGTCGTCTCGCAGGTGCCGGTTGAGGTATTGTGCTCTCGCGCTTTGAACACAATCATATACTCGTCCATGGTGCTCACGTACGCAATGGACCTTTACGAAAAGGTCCAATTCGAAGGAGACTGGACAGCCGTCATTCCACCACATGCAAATATACATGACTGCGATCAGACTATCGGTGAGCTATTTCAAATTCCACAGGGACCCTCCGAGGGTCCTGAGGGTCCTGAGGGTAATGGGGGTCATGAGGATCCTGAGGGTCCTGAGGGTCCTGAGGGTCCTGAGGGTCCTGAGGGTTACTTGTATACTCGAAACGTAGACTTTCGCTTGCATGCGACGTACGCGATGTTCTCCTTCGTGGGCGCTTCGTGCTCGAACGCTCGTATGGGGTGGGGGGGAGCTTACGGAAGAGATATAGTGCGCACTTTGCAGGGGCAACTTATTGGATCTTGGCGCATGCTATGAAACGACCGTAACGCGCGCATGTATCGCCGGGTGATGCGGTTGCTAGACACCGTGTACGACGTGCTTTCGCGACCCTTTGGTCCACCTCCAATCATGATAGCTATCCTAATGCACGGGGTCGCCGAGAATCATGCGGGCAACGTTGACGCTGAAGAATGAGGAGGAGATGTGGTCGCAGATCATTTGACCGACAACGACGACAGTATCGCTACAACATTAGGCCACAGTCCGGTGTGTCCGTACACAGAGACGTTTCATTTATATGTTATGTCGAGTGTAATTTTAACTTTCTTTTAAAAAATATGTTACAGAATTCAAATAGTCATTCAGCACTGATGTCTTCGTCGTCGCAGCAGAAGAAGCAGAGACCTAAACCTGTAATAGGATATAAATTGCAATTTGACAACACAAAAAGGTATTCCTTACCTGTGTGCATAGAACAAAGTGTGGTTGTTTTTAATGGACTCAAAGACGATATAAAATGGGAATTTAATGATGATGCAAAAAATATTACATCAACTCGTGACAAATTAACTTACTCTTTTGAAATTACTAACGAACCATATGAAGAAATTAATTTCGAGATTGCATTGGTGTTTGTTCAATCCATCGTTGATATACTGACGCATTTTTACATATTAAAGGATGACAAGAAAAGTGATATACAAAACCAGGATATACAAAATGTTCAAACGCAAATCAACAAACTTATAGAGAAAGTGTTCGGGAAGCATAAGAGGTCGCAAGATCGGAGGCAGGCGCTTGCTCAGGAGCAGGTGAGGGAGCGGGAGCGATTGCAGGCGCTTGCTCAGGCGCTTGCGCAGGCGCAGGCGCAGGCGCTTGCTCAGAAGCAGAAGGAGAAGAACGATTCGCTGGCTAAAAACCTAAATGAAATTACAATTCTAACAGAAGCAAAGAGAAAAGTACAACAAAATAAAACTATAATATCACAATATAGTAAACAACCAATTATATTCGTTGATGGTGAACTAACTAAAGAAGACGTTAATAAAATAATTATAGAGTACGTAAAAAAATATGATTGGTCCCCCCTCAACTATGAAAATGGAATTAATGAAGATATGAAAGATGTGAACGGCATATTTACCATGCTTGTATTGTATAACTTGATGTTGAACCAATCTATACTATTAAATATTATGTATTTAGACACAACAAAACGCCAAAACCTATTTAAAGAGACTCTCAGTATGCAAATATATAAAAAATATATCTTCGTAGACCCAGAAATGAAAGTGACAATACCAGATAAACTTACCGAATTGTATCATTTAACAAGTTGCACAAGTGGAAGTTCATGTAATCCACAATATGTAGGACGTGCATGTGATCAATTCACAGAATTGTTCAATCAATTATCAAAAACAACGTTTTTGAAGTGTTTCGATGATTCGATTTTAAAGATAATGCCTGCGAACTATGATTTTCGCCCAAAATTGTTGACGTACTTGAGAATTCGAGGTGATGGTGATCGATATATGAATGAGAAAAATAAGTTTAGAGTTACCGAACATAAGCCAAAGTATCTTTTTACAAACATAAATAACGATGTCAAGAATACGTATACGGAATAAGTAATGATGTCATGAATAAGTAACGATGTCAAGAATACGTATACGGAAAATAACGATGTCAAGAATACGTATACGGAAAAACTCCTCCCCCGGGGTAGATGGTATCCCTGCAGAATGGTACAGATTTGCTTCCCATGAGGCCAACTCCCGATTTGTACAAGCTATGACTAACCTGTTTAATCTCATCTGGAAGACTTCTTACCCTAGCCAATGGGCTGCAGCTGCCTTGGTACCCGTACCCAAATCCAAAGGCAGTGTGTATGACAAGGACAACTATCGAGGTCTTGCGGGGAGCAACTCCATAGGAAAGATCTTCTCCCTTTGCATGCTACGTAGACTAGATGATTGGTCAGAAGAATTCAACCTTAGAGCCGCTGGCCAATATGGATTTAGAAGTGGTAGGGGGACTGCAGATGCATCATTCATTCTTAACCATATTGTAGATAAATATAGAGAAAAGAAAAAACCACTCTTTGTGGCTTTTGTTGATTTCAAGAAGGCTTATGATTGGGTCAACAGAGACTTGCTATGGGATTGCTTAGCAAGGCTAGGAGTCAAGGACCCCTATCTCAGTATTCTGAAGTCCATGTATAATCATGTTGTTTTCCAAGTTCGCCTACATGGGGACATTGGATCCTCCTTTCCATCCCTTGTAGGAGTTAAACAAGGAGACCCCCTATCCCCACTCCTATTCGGTCTGTTCATTGATAGAATTGAATCGTTTCCTCCAATCCAAGCTCCCAAATGTAGGGGCTGAGCTTAGGGGAAAGATTCTGCAACTGTTACTTTATGCTGATGACCTAGCTATAATGGCAGAATCCCCGCAGATATGCAAGCGATGCTTGACTGCCTGAGAGATTTCTGCGAGGCTACTAAGATGGCTGTGAATATAAAGAAAACTGAGATTGTCGTTTTCAACAAGCAATTCTGTGATGAGGCCCGCATGGATCCTGATTACAAATTTGTCTATGATGGAGCACAACTTTCTACAAAGTTATCTTTTATCTACTTGGGATCCCTCTTTGTGGATGGTGACTCAAGCAATCGTGCAAAAGCTGCTTTTTCTAGGATGCTCACTAAGGCCCAAAAGGCACACCACATGCTCCGTAGGCGATGCCATACTATGGAGATATACAATATTGATATTCTCACCCACCTGTTTGATTCTCTTGTACAACCTATCCTGAATTTTGGCTGTGAGGTGTGGGCTCCTTCTATTCTGAACAACACGCTTATCTCAAATGACCATGCTTGTGAGAAATGGCATAGAGGTATACTTAAACAAATGTTGGGTGTTTGCCAATCTACTACATCTAATATTATCATGGAAGAGCTGGGTAGAACCCCGTTGTTTTTTGCTTGGCTTAAACAAGCTTTGCGCTTCTGGAACAAGACCATTCATAAAGAACCTGAGGATCTCATTAGAATGGCTCTTGAGGAATCTTTTGACTCCAACACTGGCTGGGTTCATGACTTGCGTTGTGCTCTCCACAAGCTAGGATCCAGTAAAAACATCAACATTTTGGAGGCTGTCGATGTCGAAGGTATTATGTCTGAAGTTTTTGAGTCATGGAGGTTTAAGTACCCCAAGTGACACCAATGCAGTTAGAGACATCCCTGATGAGAGAAGGGTTGGCTTTAAACGCCTCCGATACCAAAAAATGGTTCGCAGCCAACAGTAATGATGAGAATGGCTTGATTCCTTTACATCCGCCTTACATAAGCAGGATCAGATTCGTTCCATAGCACAGTTTAGAATGGGTTCCATTGGCTGAACACAGAAAGAATGAGGGTGGTGGATAGAGCACACATCCCTCGCTCAATGAGACACTGTCAAATGTGTGGGTTCCAAAAACCTGAGGATGAAAATGCATATATTTGAGTGCCCTTTTAATAATGATATTCGCCTCCGCTACCAGAAGCTGTTTACAGATATTTATAGGCATGTCCAGGAGGATACCGACTTAACCGTATGGAATGTGGAATTCTGCGATTCCACATTCAGAACCTTTATGAATGGAAATGGCACTAAGTCTTTTTGGAGCAACCTAGCCGACTATCTTTCTACTTGTAGAAGAGCAAGACAAAGAAGCCCTGGACTGCTTAGTGGCACCGTAATTTATCATCCCTTTTTTCTTCTTGTGACTTCTCAGTTGTTAGCTTCTTACCTCCGCCACTGTAAGTGGTTGAGATCTGGGTCCGGCTCTAAGGGGTTTAATACCTACGCCACCAAAACGGTGGTTGGGAGTTTGGTTTGTTTGTCCTCGACACACCCCTGATGTAATGGGGTTTTTTGCTTTGTGGGTGCTTTTTCTTTTTGTTTAAAGCACAGAGTCTCATACACCCTCGCGGTGTCAAGTAGACTTTAACATGTAATGTAATGTAATGTAATGTAATGTAATGTAATGTATGTTTCAGGACCATTTACAAATGTATTTTACGAGGAAATAGGAAATAAAAATGTCGCTGATAAATGTACTGAAATAACTTCTTTACTTACGAAGAATGAGTCCGTGTTTGTAGTGGGATATGGTTCGAGTGGTGCAGGAAAAACATCATCTTTGATAAATTATAGACATGAAATAAATGGAAAACCGATACAAGAACCTGGCATATTGCTTAAAATAATAGATAATTTAAAAGATGTAACTAGAATACAGATGAACCTTTATGAAGATTACTACGGGACAACTACATACAATAGTAATGTCTTTGAGTTTACAAAAAACATACAAACAAAAATATTTGAACTTACACAAGAACATAAAGGAAGTATATAAATATCTATAAAAACAAGCCTTGGTGACTGTATAATTAAATTAGTAGACGAACCTGAGCAACGTCGCATTGCTGCTACGACTAATAATGTCCAAAGTTCTAGAAGTCATGTGATTGTAAAACTAACACTGATTAACAGGACATCCGAAAAATCAGTAAATATGTATATAGCTGACTACGCGGGCGTTGAGAATATATTTTCATGCAGCTCACTTCAAGAACTGATTAAATTTGCTAACATAAAAGTAATCGTGGCACAAACGGATTATTCTATAACGCATCATCACCCTTTATTACAAAAGACATACAGTTTTGCAAAGAAAAAAACAATATTGGATACGCATTAAGTGATGAAGCAGTTGTAATAAATCAAAATTTATATGAAAATTTTAAAAATCAAATTGTTCAAAAAGGTGGTACAATTAAATACATCAGGGATAACAAAGAGAACGATTTAATGGTTTTAAAAGATGAATTGAATACGTTAATTTTTTGTTTTTAAGAATTATAACTTTGACTTGGATGAACAAACCAACATTATAAACACATTTAATGCACAAATAAAAAAACAAAACACTATACACAACAATTATACTATCAACCAACATAAGCATGATACAGAAGAACAAAACGCTTTAGCTTTTTTTAAAGAAACAATAAATGAAAAATTTAAAGAAAAAATAAATAAAATTCCAATTGAAATAACATTGTTTGACGAAATGTTAGCATACAACGTTCCTGAAGAGGATATACCATATGAATTACCTGCGCAATACACGCAAAAATTAAAAGGAAATGAAAATTGGGGAAAATTGAATACACAGAAAACCCTATTAAGGTCTATTATGCTGATTGGTTTTAATAAGATGAATTTTACAGTTTGGGATGTACAGAACAACAACACAAATCCGATACATACACATAATCCTAAAAAAAGAGGTGAACTTCCTAAACGTATTACTGACATGTTATTGTATGATACAAATCATAAAAATGTAGAACATTTAAGTCATATAAATAATACTAAATTTAAATTTAGTGTTACTAAATTGAAATATGAGAGTATAAGAATTGAACTTGATAACAATGTGGTTATTACTTTATCGGACAAAAAAAAGATTCCTAGACAACAAGATCTTACATATAAGTTTTATAGACGTTATTTCGACACACGTTCATACAATGATCTTTCATTTATAGAAGTTTATACGAAATGTAAAATAACGTTAAAATCGAGTGGGGGGGGTACTGAAGCTCCACCTAACAATTGGGTTTACCAAATTTCAATACTAAAAAAAATCCATGACTATTATAAGAAGTGTGTTGTTCGTCTTGACGAAATTAGAAAGGTGTGCGAGTGTCGTGCCGGCGAAGGCATGCACATAAACAAATCAATCGAGATAATGCGAAACCATATTTTTACATTGTTGAATGCGGACAAACAAAATAGGAGTGCAACATACCCGAAATGCACAAATGGATTGTTTCCTGTCCTTCAAGATAGATTCGTCACGACCAATTCAACACAATTATTATCAACACAACATGAAAATAATGCTATGAAAATTGCAATAGGAGACGACCCAACGAATATTAATATCGTTGTATTTGGAGTTTTTAATAATTCTCCACGTCAAGAAGACAAAACCTTATACGTCGATATTAACAAATTAAAGTATTGGTATAATTGTTTTTACATAAACGAACAATATAATTTGGCGACAGTACCCAACATACCTATCGTGTTAAGAGAGTTTCTAAAATATTACTTGAATACAACAAATATATTGAATAATATTGGAAACGAAATAAAAACAATTAAAGATCTTAACTCTAATAAAACCTTAAATGTAGAACAGCTCACAATACATTAAAAGATTGTAGGCTATCTTAACTCAATAAGTAAAGATATTAACAGTGTCGAGGAAATTAAAGGCATTATAGACATGATTCAAAGAGAAAACAATACGAGCCCTCTTGGAACATTGGAGTTCATGGACCACATGTCGAAGATGAATTCGGAAATCAAGCCTGTTTGCACGACCGATGATACCAAATTGCCTGATGATATCAAAACGGGGGTGAAACTACTAGTTACTACTGGAGTTACTCTGTCCTCATCTAAGAAGATATAACCATAAACTCCGCTACAACTTCCTTTGGTAGATAGGGCCACGGTTTGTGGAACCCGAACGGTTTGGAACCCTTGGATGAAGAAATGCGTTGTTCCATGGCGAACCTTTCGCCCACTTCCGTGGGGCAGCCGCGTCCGATCGCGGCGAACGAGCGCGCGAATAAAACGTCCTCCGGTTCAGGTTGAAGGTTGAAATTGAACAAGCGATCTCCACACCGGCGCACTGGAATAGATTCGGTCACGTCGAGACACGCATCCACGCGTCGCAGGGAAAGACCGCCGTTACCTACGAGGGTGGGAACCAGACGCTTCAGTTCCGCTTCGCGGGAGCGTCCGCCCACGGCGCGCCAACGTAGTCTTGCGCCATAATTTCCTCGTCCTCTTCGATGCCAGGGCGCACAATCATACCATCGTCCTGGACGAACAAAGCCATGTCGCCCACCGCGACCTCCTTCAGACGCCTCCAAAAGGAAGCGTCCTTCAATATGTTGCTGTACTTCTCGATGCTGAAGGGCTTCTGTCCGGGAAGAGGTGGTGCGTAAGAGAGGCTCTCCATTACCACCGTGACCAGCTCCACCCCTCCGGGGAGAAGCGACGGGGGGAGAGAGCGTTGCACGAACCGCTCATTCTCAGGAGCACAAAAGACGACCACGCGCGGCCACCTACGTACATCTAGATTGTCCAGAGTCACTAGTACGGACAACATGCTCCACACGTTAGGGCGGTTGTCCACAACGACCAAACTTCCTATAATCGGCTTATGATGATCCTCGGGATGACGAGCAACCGGTTTCAGAAGATTTCGGTTGTGGACATAACGAAGTACGAAGTTGTGTAGAGGAACTGCGTTCGGTTTCGCTGGGTCCAGGGGGGCGCTCGCGTATCGCATCACGAGGTCCGCCTGCAAAGTACTCAATATGTTGGGTGGCAAAGCAGTATTCGTTTGATTCCACACCGGGAAAATCAGACAGTTGTTTTTCCTCATCGCGTCTGAAGCAGCATCGTAAGATGAGTCAATGTCGACACATACGATCGCGTTGTGTACTTGATTTGATGGCGACGATGATGATGACGGTTATATGACGAAGGGAACGATTTCGAGACGCAGTTTGCCAGAGCTTCTCGTGGCTACAGAGAGGACAGCTTCGGCGGCTTTCAAGAAAGCGGCTGCATCGTTTGTCGGGAGCTCGACGATGATCCGGTCGTAGATGGCCAAAGGACATGTAGAAAGGAATATCTTCCTTCTTCCGAATTTGTGCGCCATAGGTAGCCGTTGAGACATATGCCGTGCGAGAGCGCCTCGATGCACGACCAGCCGATGTTGCGAGCGTCCGACATATCCTCTGCTGATGAAACGTACATGTCGGATACGGGATCGAGTACTCCAAGATTTAGCGTCTTGATGACTTCTCGAGTCCTCGACGCGTAGTTGCGCACGTCCATCATTACTCCTCTTATGGCGGAAACCGTATCGGTATTATCGCTGCACCAATCTTCGAATACTTCAAGTGGCGCTGGCGCCTCTTCTACGTACACCTTCACTATGGCGTCAAGGAGGGGTGTGTCTTTCTCCCGGAACGCCTCTAGCAGCTCGCTAGACCGCGGGAAAAGACAGTGGCGCCACACAATCTTCTCGAGGAGGGCTCTCTTGCAGTCCCTCTCGGATGCACGGAGACGCGCATGCGTTTGTAGGAAGCAGGTGGTCATCTTGTCTACCATTCCCTTACGCGTTGTGGGTTCCTGCACTCTGGTGAGCGGGAGACATTCGACGAGACTCCCCTGTATTGCGTCATCGACATTGAGCTTTCTCTCTTTCAGCAGACTATTAAAGATGGTGTACGTCCATCGTGACGGCGGAGCTCCTGTGACCGCCGCCCATGCCGTGTGAAAAGAGAGGTTCTCTATTAGGCTGTTGTGCGCGAGGATGGAGCTCGCGCGTACAGCCTGATCGACTTGCACATCTTGTGTCAATGCGGTCAGTCTCGTGTGGTCGCCGTCCAATATGTCGAAAACGTCTCTCAACAAGAAATCCATTGTATACCCAACCCTTGTTTGTGTTGTTTTGTGATAGCTCTTTATGCCAAGTTTTCCAAGGTTTATCAAATATTTTTGATGAGTAATGGGCGTTCCATCCTCCCGGCCGATTTTCACTGGTTTCAAAACATGGTCTGGAGTGGAATTGTGATTCATCGGGGCTGATATCTCAAGCTAGTTCCAGAGGCTCTAAATTCTGAATATAAATTTTAAAAAATCCGCCGGGAGGAAGGAACGCCCATTGAGTGTAAAGACATACAATATTTACATAACTAACATATGTTTCTCATTATTGAGGATATTATTGAGATTATTTGACCCACCATATACCGCGATACCCGGTTCGGTCATCGTCCGTCATGTACTCACGTGAGACGGGTCACTCATTGATCGACCGGTACTTTTCTTCTGACGGAGATGGCGCCCAGCTTGTGAAGCACCAGACGCATTCCTTCAACGACTTTGTATCCTCGAAATTGGAGTGTGTGATCAACGGGATGAACCCCATCGAGGTCGGTGACACATATTGCACTCGCCTGCGTCAGTTCAAGAGTGTTCTGAGCATCAGCTTCACGTCCCCCTGTCTTGCTCTACCGATGATTTGTGAGAAGGACGGGATGTCAAAAGTTATGTACCCTAACGACGCGCGCATGCGCAACATGACGTACTCGTCTTCTCTTACTGTTGATGCGAACGTGGAGGTGCGCACATGGAACGATGACGTGGGCGAGTACATCGTTAACTCGAAGCGCGTTACTGGAGTGAGTCTGGGACGCATTCCCCTCATGGTTCGCAGTCGGTACTGCATGCTCTCCAAGCAGACTACGCCTGCGCCCTATGACGAGTGCCGTTACGACTACCGTCGGTATTTAGGCAGACCTTTGAAATCGTTTGAATCAACTGGTTTGAATCAATGAACCCCTATCAAGCGGTTTCCCCCTTGAATCAGGGTACATTGAAAACAGTTTGAATCAGTGATTCAATTCAAGCAGCTTATTCATTGAATCAGACGGAAGTCAATCAAGACAATATCAAACGGAATTCAAGGTGGTCGAAGATATTGCACTTCGAAATGTAGCTAAGCTCCCATATGTAGGCTGCCGAGAGGTAGGAAGCTTTGAATCCGAGGCGGGCGAGCGCCTAGCGATAACCGGCACAAATCCGTACCTTGTAGTACATTAGTTGTGCTTTCATTGGCTAGACAAAAATCTAGGGTGGGGTGTAGGTGCTAGCAAGATGATGGCTGTAATCTCAAGTGTCACAACTGGCTATGTAAACCAAGTTGAAGTCTGGCTATGTAACCAAGTTGAAGTCTGGCTACGTAACCAAGTTGAAGTCTGGCTATGTAAACCAAGTTGAAGTCTGGCTATATAACCAAGTTGAAGTTGAATGTAGGAGTTTGGAAACAGCCCAAGTAGGGTGTGTGTGCGTGTTTAAGTACTCGCACTTTGGACAATGGTAGGAAAGAAACTTTTACAAGAAAGGAAACAAATATAATGCCAGAAAACAAATTGGTATCATATATTTAATTTTCTTGCTGAGGACGGCTTAGCTGGCTCGAAGCTACACAACAACCTAATATACAGAGAGACAGCCTAATGGAGCTGGCTGGAAGCTATACAACCTGGCACACAAAGTGAAAGTCTTATGGAGCTGGCTGGAAGCTGTACAACCTAATGGAGCTGGGTGGAAGCTTTACAACCTGCCACACAAGTGAAAGTCTAATGGAGCTGGCTGGAAGCTCTACAACCTAATGGAGCTGGCTAGAAGCTGTACAACCTAATGCAGCTGGCTGGAAGCTGTACAACCTAATGGATCTGGCTAGAAGCTGTACAACCTGTCACACAAAGTGAAAGTCTATTGAAGCTGGCTGGAAGTTCTACAACCTAAGGAGCTAGCTGGAAGCTGTACAACCCATGGCTGGAAGCTGTACAACCTAATGGAGCTGGCTGGAAGTTAGGTCTAATTCAGTTGTAGGGAAAGTATTCATCGTTGTGGGTATCGCACAATTGATGAATACAATACAGTGCTCTCGTGGGTATCGCACAAGAAGGCTGTATATTGTCAACTACCAGGCCGGCTATTGTCCAAGGTGGTGGAAGGGATAATAGGCCTATCTACTGCTGTGCTTGAAATTTCAAATTAAATTTTGGGGTTTTTTGTATGAGGGTTTAAAGGTACTGCCTGTCCTGGTCAACAAGGACAGGCAGTACCTTTAAACCCTCATAAACAAAAACCCAAACTAAAGTCACCCTATGATTACTGCTCCATGCTACTATATATTCAGGGCACTAACATGCCTTAATATCCCATTGGCTAAGCTTGGCACCACATGATGGCAGCTTCCAGGCAGCTCCACTACTGCATATTCGTCCTTTACTTGCTCCCAACAGCCAGCATTCATGAATGACCTGCAAGGGAAAAACATTAGAATGAGTAAGATAATGCTGCTTAGAATGTGCTGCAACTTATCATGTTGGTGACTTAAGTGTTGTGCAGAGGGTGGTGGATGCATACATGGCTAAACGCATTGACCACCCATTTTTGTAGCAAGCAGCCTCAAGGGCGCTTATGCGGCTACATAATGGGCAGGTGCAGCTAAGCCATATTTTTTATTACTGACATGCATTAATTAAGTTGTTACATGAGGGTGGTTCAGGCATACCATACAAGGCAAATCGCATCTCCCGCCCATTCTGTAGCAAGCAGCCTCAAGGCGCTTATTTGGCTACAGTATGGGTAGGTTCAGCTAAGCCATATTATGATATTATTGATAAGTAACATGCATTCATTAAGTTGTTACATGAGGGTGGTTCAGGCATGAAAGCATAACTCACCACAACTTCTTGCCAAGTCCTAGTTTCGCTCCCCTCGAATCCTCCGAGCGAGCTGCAAGTGGAAACAGACATCAAAGTTAGTGAATGAGTGAGTGTTTCAAGTAGCTCAGTCCCCCCCCCCCCCCCCCCCCCATCCCCCTCCCAACCCCCTTGTTCTATAGTGTTGTGTAGTGTTGTGTAGTGTTGTGAAGTGTTGTATAGTGTTGTGTACTGTTGTGTAGTGTAGTGTAGTGTAGTGTAGTGTTGTGTTTTGTCGTGTACGGGTCCCAGCAGCTGCAGCATATTTTTACCAAAGGCCAACTGCCCACCTAGGGATCTGCCCAGAAGCTGCAGCATATTTTGTGTGGATCCAACTCTTACCCCCCACCCCGCCCACCCACCCCCCACCCACCCCCAACCCCTGTAGATAGCGCACCTGCATATCCTTGGCATAATGGTTACCCGCTTGGCATGTATAGCCGCCAGATTAGTGTTCTCGAAGAGGCCCACCAAGTAGGCCTCTGTCGCTTCCTGAAGGGCCAAATTTGCCCCTGCTTGGATTCTGTAATTTCCGAAATCTTGTACAATTTGTCGAACTAGCCTTGTGTAACTACGAGGAGCAGCTTGCACTAACGAGGCAACGATCACAAGGCCAAGATGCAGTTGGCGACCAGGGCTGCTCACCGATGCATGTATGCCTTGTGATCGTTGCCTCGTTAGTAGTTGTCTCCAGTCGAAGTGAAGAAAAAAAGAGGAAGAGGAGGATCGTAGCGTAGCGTTCAGAATGCGAGTTTACAATCTGGTGGCTCGAATTGCACTTGGCCGGTTCAGTTTGTGGGTTCAGGGGTTTGGCGTGCGTGGGCTCCGTTGCCAGGGATCTTCTACTGGGCGCGGGACAGCTGAGAGCCGGACAGGAGTACGGTACACGGTTGCTTGGAACAACAGTCCAGCTAGCACTACAACAGTTCGCGTCCCGGATTTATTGGAACAGGGAAGAGAGGAACCAACGGTGAAGGGCCAGCAAGGGTAGGAAAGGGAATATACGGTTAGCACAAGGGTCTATATTGCTTATTAACCGTAGGTATTTCGGCCCAATTTCAGCAGTGAATACAACTGCATTATTTAATGAATAACTATTCAAATCTTTGCATACCGTACTTCCTTTAAGTTACATAGACTTAGATATGAATAAGGGATGCTTTGGAATATATGTCAAAGAGGTCATCAATGTAATAAAACATGTTTATAACATACCCCCATAGACTATCCTACAGTAGGAAAATGGTCCCTGAACTTGTCAGGTACCCATATGGGATCAGTCCGATTCAGGAAAACCAAAGATCAGAAGCAGATTCGAAGGAACGAGGAAGTTCTGAGTTCAAATCAGTAGTTACCGATCTGCGCTGTTTAAACCGTAACCAGTTGAGATCCTGAACCCCATAGACTATCCTACAGTAGGAAAATGGTCCCTGAACTTGTCAGGTACCTATATGTGATCAGTCCGATTCAGGAAAACCAAAGATCAGAAGCAGATTCGAAGGAACGAGGAAGTTCTGAGTTCAAATCAGTAGTTACTGATCTGCGCTGTTTAAACCGTAACCAGTTGAGATCCTGAACCCCATAGACTATCCTACAGTAGGAAAATGGTCCCTGAACTTGTCAGGTACCTATATGTGATCAGTCCGATTCAGGAAAACCAAAGATCAGAAGCAGATTCGAAGGAACGAGGAAGTTCTGAGTTTAAATCAGTAGTTACCGATCTGCGCTGTTTAAACCGTAACCAGTTGAGATCCTGAACCCCATAAACTATCCTACAGTAGGAAAATGGTCCCTGAACTTGTCAGGTGCCTATATGTGATCAGTCCGATTCAGGAAAACCAAAGATCAGAAGCAGATTCGAAGGAACGAGGAAGTTCTGAGTTTAAATCAGTAGTTACCGATCTGCGCTGTTCGAAAGGCGCGGATCTGTAACCAGTTCTCTAAGCTCAGAACTTCCCCGTCCCTTCGAATCTGGTTATGACATTTTGTTTACCTGAATCTAATTTATCAGATATAGGTACCTAAGAAGTTTAGAAACCATTATCGTAGTGTAAGATAGCCTACTGGCGTGCAGGGTCCCAATTGGTAGCTGTTCGAAAGGCGCGGATCTGTAACTAGTTCTCTAAGCTCAGAACTTCCCCGTCCCTTCGATTCTGGTTATGATATTTTGTTTTCCTGAATCGATATAATCATATATAGGTACCTAAGAAGTTTAGAAACCATTATCTAGGTGTAGGATAGCCTACTGGCGTGCAGGGTCCCAACTGGTCGCCGTTCGAAAGGCACGGATCTGTAACCAGTTCTCTAAGCTCAGAACTTCCTCGTCCCTTCGAATCTGGTTATGATCTTTTGTTTTCCTGAATCTAAATAATCATATATAGGTACATGAGAAGTTTAGAAACCATTATCATAGTGGAGGATATCCTACTGGTGTGCAGGGTCCCAACTGGTCGCTGTTCGAAAGGCGCGGATGTGTAACCAGTTCTCTAAGCTCAGAACTTCCTCGTCCCTTTGAATCTGGTTATGATCTTTTTGTTTTCCAGAATCGGAATAATCATATTTGGGTACATGAGAAGTTTCGGGATCATTATCCCCATTGTTCATCAGGTTTGATTAGCATGACCCCCATCAGGGTTGTCTAGGTCCTGCGACGCAGATCCCGCATGCACCGCAGGCGCAGGCCCCGAGAATCCGATTCAAATATGGCGACCTGCTTCTCCGCCCATGCGCGTGCAGTTACGGCGGTACTGCATGCTGTACAGTTCAAACTGGTCAGCGCAATGGGTTAGCGCTTCAACTTAGCGGCTGTGCAAGCTTTCACTGTTCACTGCGCGTCAATTGGTTCTCGACTCAGCGATATTCCTGCAGAATAGCGCACCATGCTGCCTGCTTTCCTTGAATTAACTTGGACTGATCTATTCATAGCTTCAGCCATTCCCGAATTGCTTCCTAGATCCGTCAATACCTACATGCGCGAGCACTTTGCTTCCGCGGCACTTTGCTTTGGGAATGGTTGTGCTTCAACTCAAGACTGTAGCGACCTTCTTCTCCGCCCACGCCGGCGCGTGCGGTTAAGGTACTGCATTTTTCGTTCCGTCAAGTGGTGCCTTACTTGACCAGAGTTGTGTCGCAGGCATTAAGGCAGCTGCAGCAAAATGACCTATCATGGAGCCGCAAGAGTTCCAATGCTCGAGGTGTGAAACAGGTGCGCAGTCAGATAGCGACATGCTGCCTGCTTTCCTTGCATTAACTTGGACTGAGCTTGCTTTCATAGCTTCAGCCATTCCCGAATTACTTCTGAGATCCGTCAATACCTACACGCGCGAGCACTTTGCTTCAGCGGTACTTTGCTTTGGGAATTGTTGTGCTTCAACCCAAGACTGTAGCGACCTGCTTCTCCGAGTTGTGTTGCAGGCATTAAGGCAGCTGCAGCAAAATGACCTATCATGGAGCCGCAAGAGTTCCAATGCTCGAGGTGTGAAACAGGTGCGCAGTCAGATAACGACATGCTGCCTGCTTTCCTTGCATTAACTTGGACTGAGCTTGCTTTCATAGCTTCAGCCATTCCCGAATTACTTCTGAGATCCGTCAATACCTACACGCGCGAGCACTTTGCTTCAGCGGTACTTTGCTTTGGGAATTGTTGTGCTTCAACCCAAGACTGTAGCGACCTGCTTCTCCGCCCCCGTGCGTGCGGTTAAGGTACTGCATTTTGCGTCTCGTCAAGTGGTGCCTTACTTGACCAGAATTTGTCTCAACTTTGACTGACTCGCTTTTTCGAGTTGTTCCGCAGGCATTAAGGCAGCTGCAGCAAGTCGACCTATCGTCCAGCTCATCATGGAGCCGCAAGAGTTCCAATGCTCGAGGTGCAAAACAGGTGCGCATTCAGATAGCGAATTTGGTTTGAACCATGGCTGCTATTTGAAAGTCGGAAGAATGCGCATTGCTGCCAATGTATCTCAACTAACGCTCACCAACGAACATTTGTCTGCAGGTCTCACTCTTGCGACTGGTCTCGCGTCAGAACGCCTGGATGCTTATGACCTTGAGGCTGAAGACGATGTCGTTGATGAACAAGAAGCACAGCATGCTGGAGTTTCGTCAATTCGTACCTGAGGAACTACTTCGTGGCCAACTGCACTTCCTTAGTAGCATATATATCTAGCTCTTCAATCACTAATTACTATCATGTTTAACTATCTAAGGATTCATTCATTATGGTGCTTTCAATTTCTGTAACAAAGATCGAAGAGTCCTGCTGTCCAAATATGCGCCCTCAGTCTTCAGTGCTTGCATTGCTTTACGAAAAAACAGATCTATTTGAACATGGTTTCAGTCATGTTTGAAACAACCAACCTTGTTTCAAACCTTTTTCAAGGGGCACGTTGATGACGGCTTGATTAAGATCTATTTGAACATGGTTTGAGTCATGTTTGAAACAACCAACCTTGTTTCAAACGGATCTCAATCGGTAGGTTTGATGGCCGACTGATTCAAACAGGAAACAAAGATCGATTGAATCAAGGTTATCTCCGATTGAATCTAAGAATGAATCAAACGAACAATTCAAACAGGATTTTCTTTGTTTCAAACGACCCTCAAAGAAGTACTAAATACCGACGACGGCGGCTACTTTGTGGTCAACGGCAACGAGAAGGTCGTCATTAGCCAGGACCGCATCTCCGAGAACCGGACTTACGTGTTCACTAACACGACGAAGACTTCCTCGTGCTATTCCCACACCGCCGAGGTGCGTTCCGTGAACCACGCCAAGTTCATAGCCCCTAAGACCACGCTGCTAAAGCTCTCGAAGAAATCGGATCAGTTCGGTGTCTGCATCCGCGCGAACGTTCACCACGTGCGCGCTGAGGTGCCAGTCTTTGTGCTCTTCCGAGCACTAGGCGTGCTCACAGACAAGGACATCGTGCGCTTCATCGTACGAGACGAGGAGGATGCGGACTTTGAACGCATCGCCAATAGCCTAGCAGGATGCATCGACGAGGCCACGGAAGTGCGCACCCAGAAGCAGGCGTGGGACTTTCTAGCACAGTTTGTGCAGTCTTCGTACAAAAATTACAACTCTTCGAAACCCAACAGAGCAGTAAACGGAACCTCTGAAGTAGTAAAGGACGCATCAGTGAGCGGCGGAGGATCATCTTCTGAGGGACTCAGAGATGCATCAGTGAACGGAGGAGGATGTAGTTCCGTTCCTGTTGTAGTTCCTGTTGTGCCCACTCACGTCCCTAGGGAGGGTTATCAACACAGTTTCATTCAGAGCATTCTGACGAAAGACGTCCTCCCGCATGTCGGCACTTGCTTCAATCGCAAGGCATTGTACCTGGGGTACATGGTGAACAAGCTCCTTCGTTGCAGCATGGGTCTTTTGTCTCAAGACGACCGCGACTCGTACGTTAACAAGCGTTTGGATACTCCCGGCGTTCTATTGGCGAATTTGTTCCGCCAGTACTACTGCAAGATGGTCAAGGAGCTGCGTTCGAGCCTCCAGAGTCTGATGAAGGGTAACTACCGCGCGATGCGCGTGATCAACACGATAACGCGCCCATACTTATTAAAGGTAGTCAAGGGGTCGATCATCGAGTCGGGACTCAAGTACGCTTTATCGACCGGCAACTGGGGAATAAAGACGACGAGAGTGCGCCAGGGAGTCGCGCAGGTCCTGAACCGCCTGACCTTCATCGCGACCCTCTCTCATCTCAGGCGCGTGAACACTGCGATCGAGAAGACCGGAAAGCTGGTGATGCCTCGGAAGCTTCATCCCACGCAGTGGGGCATGGCGTGCCCTTCCGAGACACCTGAGGGAACGTCTGTGGGACTGGTCAAGAACCTCGCGCTCCTCGCGCTCCTCGCCAACGATCTTCGTGCCACCCGGCATCGTGCTCGAGTCCCTCTTATCACTGGGCATGCTCCCGTTCGATTCGTCATCGCTCCCAGAGCGGTTGTTCGAAGGAGGTGCGGCGATGGTCATGCTGAACGGGGACATCGTGGGTGCTCACGCGACACCGAACGTCCTCTTCTGTGCGTTGAAACGTATGAAGCGCACAGGACTGCTAGGGATGCAGACGTCCGTTTGTTGGCAAAACTCTAGAAACACGGAGGGAGGTCGGTTTTGTCGTCCCATGCTGGTAGTGGATTTGGATACGCAGCTCCTTCTCCCCGAGGTGTTCGATCCTGGTGCATCGTGGCAGGATCTGGTTGTATGCGGTGCAATCGAGTACCTTGATGTGGAGGAGAGTGACGATGCGATGATTGCATTGTACCCTGCGAAGGATCTGCAGCCAGGCGTGAGCCGCTTTACGCACGCGGAGATCGACCCTTGCTCCATTTTGGGCGTGGTGGCTGGTAGCATCCCCTTCTCCGACCACAACCAGGCCCCCCGAACCAGTCCGCCATGGGAAAGCAGGCCGTCGGCGTCTTCGCGACGACCTTCCGTCACCGTCTGGACACTATGTCGCTCTTCTTGAACTACCCTCAGGAGCCTCTTGTCTCTACTCACACTGCGAAGCTAGTGAACTGCGACAAGCTGCCTTGTGGAATCAACACGATCGTCGCTATCGCGTGCTTCACAGGTTTCAACCAGGAGGACTCTGTGATCATGTCCCGCTCTGCTGTGGACCGTGGCTTCTTCTCCACCACTCTGTACCGGACGTTCCGTGAGCAGAACACGAAGAACCACTCGACCGGAGAAGAGGAGTTCTTTTGCCGACCGAACTCTTTGACTACGCGTAACATGAAACCGTACAACTACGACCTGCTGGACGAGAGTGGGTTCGTTCCTGAGGGAACCTCGGTGGAAGCCGGTGACGTGATCATCGGCAAGTGCATGCCTCAGAAGCAGGGTGGCGTTTTTGTCAACAAGGACGCGAGTGTCGCTTTGAGGAGCAACGAGTCCGGTGTGATCGACAGGAACTGCCATGGCGACAGATTCTTCACCAACACGACAGGCGACGGGTACACGTTCGCGAAGATCCGATTGCGAACGGACCGCGTCCCCACAGTTGGTGACAAGGTGTCTTCGAGGCACGGTCAGAAGGGAACCATCGGGATGCTCTACAGCGAGGAGGACATGCCCTTCACCGATAACGGGATCGTGCCATCTATCATCATGAACCCTCACGCTATCCCCTCTCGCATGACCATCGTGCAGCTTATGGAGGCTCTGGAGAGCAAGGTATGTGGACTCTCGGGGCGCCGGCATGGGGACGCTTCCCCATTCAACGGTCGCACCGTAGAGGACATCGCCGACGAGTTGGAAGCCCTTGGTATGCGTCGGTACGGTGACGAGATCATGTACAATCCTCGGAATGGCGAGCGAATCTCGACACCCATTTTCGTGTGTCCTACGTACTACCAGCGCCTGAAGCACATGGTCGCTGACAAGATTCACTGTCTGACATCGGACCACGAAGTTCTCACCTCTGAGGGTTGGGTTAACATAAGGAAGCTCCGCTTGGAGCACAAGCTTGCATCGTTGCGTTTGGGGGATGGTCAGATCGAGTATTGCGCCCCGGAGGAGCTGTACGGCTACCCCACGTACAACGGCCCTCTGTACCACGTGACGTCTCCCACGACGGACATCGTCGTTACTCCGGAACACAGGTTGTGTGTGCAGCCGGTGGGTACCGTTGGCCAGTCCTCGACAGAGCTTATTTCGTGCAGCCAGCTCGTGTCTCACGGATACCTTTCTCGGTGCGAGAGTCCTATGAAGCACGTCCAGAGAGGTACCTGGGTGGGAAGCGACTTAGAAGAAATTGGTTGCGATGACGACATCTTCCACGAGGCATCGGAGTTCATCTTGCACAATGAGCCGATTCGGAAGGAGTTCTTATTTCGGTACTCGACAGGGACGTGCCGCCGCCTGCTTATGCTGGTGTTCTCAGGTACACTCGAGATTGAGTTGCGTTCTCAGGAGAAGGTTGACAGTCTTATGCACCTTGCACTCCACGCCGGTAAGATTGTTGTGGTGGACCCTTGTGGCATCAGCGGGTTCGTTGCACGCCTGGTGATGTCGTCGATGTCTACGAGCAGCAACGTGTCATTTGAGAGCTCTGATCCTCCTCCTCAGCCCTTATCGTTTGGGCACCTGACCAGTGCGACTTCATTGCCGGAGGAAGCATCGTGGGTTCGAATGGAGTTTACTGCGTTCGCATACCTCGGAACGAGACCTTCTTCGTTCGTCGCAACGGTCGCGCTGTGTGGACGGGCAACTCTCGTGCTGCAAACGGTCCTGTGGTGCTGCTTACGTGCCAGCCTGCCGAGGGTCGCGCTCGTGATGGCGGTCTACGTTTAGGGGAGATGGAGATGGAGTGTCTCTGGGCACACGGAACGATGGGGTTCCTGAAGGAGCGGTTCATGGAGTGCTCTGACAACTACCGTGTTTTCGTCTGCAAGTGCTGTGGCATGATGGCTCACGCTAACCCTGAGAGCAACCTGTTCTACTGCAAGTCTTGCAAGAATCTGACTGAGTTCAACGAGCTGAGGATTCCGTACGCAAGCAAGCAGCTTGTCCAGGAGGTCGAGACGATGGCCATCGCCACTCGATTCGTAACGGACGCGTAGATCTGTAATATTGGGTTTTCAGATACCGTACCGTATCGTATTGGAACTGATATCGTGGAACGTAAAAGCATGGACAATTATTATTTTCTTTCCGGTCGATGAGATTTGTAATATGAAGACGAAAGCCATCCCCATTATTTGTAAGCAAGTGAATGCGGTAATGGATCAGAAATCGTAGACATTTGAGTTCTCCGTGTCTCCGACTGTATTGAGTTTCATTTTACTGTTCCACCGACTGTATGTAAAAAGGTACACCAATCCCAGTTGTGATAGTTTTAACTGTTCTTTTGTATATGAGCTCGGAGTTATATGACAGATAACTTTTTCATCATAATTTAGTTCTTCTCTACCGTTCTTAAATTTCAAAACATTATAATTTCTTGTTCCATTTATCAACGGAACGTATTCAATGTAGAAATCAATAAAGTCTTCTTCCTTCGTAGTTTCGTATATTTTGAAACGAAATACTTCTTATTTTCGAGTTTGTTGTTGTTGTGCTTTGGGGGTGGATGGTTTGGTTTTTGGGGTTGGGTGGATGGTGGATGGTTTTGGGGTTGTTTTTGGGGTTGGGTGGATGGTGGATGTCTTTGGGGGTTGTTGGGTGGTGGATGTATTTGGTTTTTTTTGGGTGGATGTCTTTGGGGGTTGGGTGGTACCAATGACAGTTTTGTCATTTGATAGTTTTAACTGTTCTTTTGTATATGAGTTCGGAGTTATATCAAAGATAACATGTACATCTATTGGATATTTATTTTGTTCTTTTATTAAATTTATAATATATTTTGGATTGTCTAATACGTTTTCATCATAATTTAGTTCTTCGCTACCGTTCTTAAATTTCAAAACATTATAATTTCTTTTTCCATTTATCAACGGAACGTATTCAATGTAGAAATCAATAAAGTCTTCTTCCCTCGTAGTTTCGTTTATTTTGAAACTAAATACTTCTTCTTTTTCGAGTTTGTTGTTGTTGTTGTTGTTGTTGTTGTTGTTGTTGTTGTTGTTGTTGTTGTTGTTGTTTTAGGTGTTGGTTTGTTGAGTTCCGTTCTTTTACTTTGCTGTTGGAGAGTCTCATTGTCAATTGAGTCGGGACTTGGATTGTTTTATTCGATTTAGCGTTTTTGTCAGTTGATGCTATGCTGCTTTCATCATCATCATCATCATCATGATTTAATATTGCTGCGTCTGCTATTGTTTTGGTAGTTTTAACGTTGATTTGAACACCTGGTCCAGCAGTATTGTGATTTGAATTACTTCTTGTTACGAGACGGGTTGTGTTTTTCGTGGTGGATGTGACAGGTGAAAAGGTGTTTTCGTTATCGTTTGGGGTGTTGAAGATGTCATGCCCGGTCATGCGCACGATTCTATCAAACATTTCGATAGCTGTGCGCAAATCATCCGAATCATCAGTGGTCTTTGTATTGAGTATAAGGGCAGCTAGTGTCGTTGCCACGACGATATTCATACTGGACGGAAGTGTCTCTTCAAGCGTTTTTTTAGTTTCAGCACTCAAAACATCCGGCCTTAATTCTGTTCTGCCTTCGTTCGTTTGTTTAACAATTTCGTTAACGGACTTCACGAGATCATCGAGGTTCATTTTGGGACGATCACCTTCATTGAAATCGGTGCCTAGATCATCGATCAGTTTCCTGATTCGATTGTTGAATTCGGTGGCAACATTATCCATGGTATCCGACTTGCTTGGTTGTTGTGTGTTACTACCGGAATTATTAGTAACAATGTTCCATATTTTGGTACCCACAGCCTTGCTGATTTCTTGGATGTAGTAGTACGCGTACATGACGGAGGCCATTGGGGGGAACAATGTGTGTTTGGATTTGTCAGTTACAAAGAACTCAAGTGTCTTGCAATCTTTTAGGGTTGCAATAGAGAAACAACACTTGATGAATAATACATCATTCTCATGATTAACGATCTCTATCTTCGTGGAATCTATTTTGTCAGGCCAGCGAGAGGCTATGCGTCGCACGTACTTCAAGATAGACGCGGACAGATTTTCCACGCTCGCAGGGGAAGCGATGTCCGTGAAAACGACCTGGCGACCGTCAGCAGACTCGGTTACAAATGAAGATGATTGCGATATTCGAGACTGCGAAGACATACCTGATTTATACGATATCTCTGATTGAGATCGTGATAATTGAGATGATATTCCTGATTGAGATCGTGATAATTGAGATGAAACGCTTAATAATGGGGGTATCAAAACGGAAATAGAATGATGTTCTTCAGAATCACCTGCCCCTCCAGTGAGAAGAGTGCGATACTTAGAACCGATTATTTCGTACACAAGCATTTCAAGTGATAATGTGTTGTTGTCGCGGTGGCATTTAGTTTTAGAATTAACAAGGACGATCGCCATTACGAGTGTCAACGCACGCACCGCAACCTCTTCCAACTCTCGTGGAAGCTTAGAGACACATCCCACAAGCCATTTCGGACGCATAATGACGCGTTCGGAACCCAATTGATCAAACCACCTCAAGTGTTCGTTCACACGCCGAGCTACAGTAACATGCCTGGCAAATGATGACGATGAGGCGGATGCTAAAGACGATGCTGTTCTACGCAATGCGGTCGCTACACGGTCTGGCCTGATATGTACAACGACGTTCTCAATCAACAAGTGAATCAGCCAAAGCCCCACCAATGCTCTTACGTTCAGGGAGGTTCCCTTGGACAGCAACTCCAATACGGTGACCACATCAGAAGCACCAGATACGTCTATTTCGAAGCTATTGCACGATATCTTGCTCTGACCATTGGCCCTCGCATCCATGGCTACCGCTTCTGACCGAAGAAATACGGCGCCCATGCAGGCGAACGTATTTATTTTTCTATGTTTTCTTGTGGATTTGTGCAGGGACAGAGACGACATAATATCAAGCAGGCTTTTACACATGGCTTTATTGCCTCCATTTGATCTATTTATATTTCGTCCGATCCAAGTGCATAATACATCACATGAATCGTCTTGTTTAACTCCACCCTTTGGCATGTCGGATGGCGTCGAGGGTTGCTTTACAATGGAACGTGTTTTTTTTCATCTTCAAGAGTTCTTCAACGTTTCCTCAGGCGGCGCAGTCGTGTGCGTGTTAGCGACGGCGCAGCACCTGTAGGGGGCGTACATGCCCACATCCGGAGAGAAGCGCACGATGCGAACCAAATGGCCAGGACGCAGATCTAGGTACCGTGCCATCGGGTCAGAGCACGCGATAATCGGAAAGTGGTACCTCGACTTGACGCGGTATCGTGCGACGAGTTGCTCAATCACGTGCTCGTCGCGGATGGGTTCGTGGCGGGGGCACCAACTCGTGACGAGAGATGTTGAACTGCAGTTCGGAGAGACAGAAAAACTGCACGTGGCGACGAACGCTCTCATCTAGACCCCTCCGACTTGTGCTCAATACCTTCTCGCGAGTCACCAAAATAACCTCTCGAATGTTGTTGCCGCCCACACCGGCATCTCCTCCACCACGTTGTTGATGCTGATTCTGACTGTCGCCACCACCCATCTTGGTGGTATAAGAGTCCGCTTCGGACAACGCCTTTTCATTAATATCGTTGTTGTCATTCTCGGTGTCTCCTCCTTCCTCCATAATGACGTCATCTTCTTCGATATCCCCCACAAAATCCTCATCTTCATCTTCATCATCGTTCCGTCTGGCAACCGCCGCGTCCTTCCCTACATTATTTTCGAGGGGGGCGAGGAGTTTCCTCACGTCGGGGAGCTTGAACGTTTGATTGAGACTGTAGATGACACGGTAGCCGCAGTCTCCTGGAAGGTCGACGTGGAAGACGCCCCCCGATGATGGGGTGACGGCTCTGGCGTGCAGGTCGAGCGCGATCGGGGCGGTCTCCTCAATGGATAACGTCTCCCCTCTGTCGACGAGCATCTCGCATATTACCGTGAAGCTCTTGCGAACCTGTTTGTCCAACATTTTTGTTATTAATAAATTCTTTAGTTATTTGCTTTACACTCGCTCACATTTTAGGCACCACTTTCGAATTGGCAGTGTTTCTGAGGCATAATGTTTTTGCCACGAAACCAGCCAGCATCGTGGGGATGTTGTCTGGGACGAACTCGTACGTGTCTTCGAACGTCTCCTTATTCACAATATAATATCCGACACCGTCCGTTTCCTGGACGACGTAGTCTCCTGCGTTCACTACCATTTGCGATTGAGAGCGTGAGCTACTGAACGCAAGCGTTTGCGATGTGTACACGGCGGCTCGGCGTCTCCCAGGCCTGACCGTCAACGTGGACCCCACGATGTCGTACAGCTTGAGTGCCTTGGGGATGGTGACGTTGTACCGGTCCGATTTGGGATTGCTGGTGAGATCACCACTACGGCAACGACACCTTCATCGTGGACCATCATGGACGCAATCGTGAACGTCATGCTCTGCAATTCATCGCGTGTGCGGACAAACTTGTACCTCAATCGTTTCTTCTCCACATCACGGAATTTAAGGTCGTCCATTCTGAGTTTGTGACATGTTCAACGTATTTTTAAACATTTATACTGTATTTTAAATGAAGCGTGGTGCGGTGGCAAGAGGATTCGGAAAAAAAATAGAAATAAGATATAACGCATGAATGCAGCTCCCATTGAAGAAGTTCGACATTACGGATATCCGCCATGACAAGGTGATTGTATTGATAGGAAAGAGAGAGACCGGCAAGTCCTTCCTGGTGCGAGATATTCTCTTTCACAACCGCGCAATCCCTATCGGGACCGTCATTTCGCCTACAGAGGAGTCCAACAAGTTCTACGGCAACATGATTCCGCACATGTTTATCCACGACGAGTTCTCTCCGGATATCATCGATAACGTGATAAAGCGACAAAAGTTGTTAGCTCGGAAGGTAGACAAACAAATACAGGTGTACGGTTCATCCAATATAGACACGCGCGCTTTCTTGATTCTGGACGACTGTCTTTTTGACAAGACGTGGGCAAGCGACACGGGCATCCGCTATCTGTTCATGAACGGTCGTCACCTCCCTATCATGTTCATGATCACGATGCAACATCCGATGGGCATCCCCCCTAATCTTCGAACGAACATCGACTACGTATTCATCCTTCGTGAGAACGTCGTCTCCAACCGAAAACGTATCTACGATAATTACGCGGGCATGTTCCCATCGTTCGACATGTTTTGCCAAGTCATGGACCAGTGCACCGAGAACTACGAGTGCCTTGTGATCAACAACAATGTGCAATCGAACAAACTTGAGGACCAGGTTTTTTGGTACAAGGCCGAGCCACATGACCACTTCAAACTCGGGTCAAAGGAGGTGTGGGAACTCGCTAGAAGGACCAAACAAAAGTGGGACGATGGTGAAGATTCGGATGAAGAGGGAGGAGACTCGAAGAAACCGTATGACAAACGAACTTATTTACAAGGAAAGGGGGGGAAACAACAAACACAAATTAGTGTCAAGAAAACCATGTCCTGATACACGTGTCCTGATGAGAACAACTGTAGTATCATTTACATGAACAGAATCTCGTCTCCGTTCTTCGTGGCGTTGTCCTCGTTCTGTTCCTCCTCCTCCTCCTCCTCATCAGAGTGCTTCTTGACGTTGTTTTCGTTGAGGTACATTTCATCATCGGTGGGCATGAACGCGTAGCCGTCGAGGTTGGCAGGCATGATCATGCGCAGCTGGCAGACCTTCCACGTAACACCGAACGATTTGTTCAGTCCCACGGACCAGATCGACTGAAGATGGATGATGGCGGACACGCGCGCACCCTTGCCACGCTTAGGGCTCCGGAGGATCTCATTGAGGTCGAGAGGCTCGCGGTCGCCTCCGTACACAGGGAACCGGAAAGCGCCATCTACGAAGGGGAGGTTCAGCTTAAAGTTGGGAGGGTACATCGTCGACAACTCGCCGGTATCTTTGTCCTTGCTGTACCGGATCGATGGGGTGAACATGTCGGCCACCACATCACGAGAGGGGTACTTCTTCTTGAACCACGCGTTAGAGTTCTCCAATGCATTGACGATCACGTGCTCAGAAACGCGCTCCATCATGTCGAAAAAATCCTGGACGCCCTGGTTTGTGTCCCGTCCAGCGAAGGACATTTGCAGTGTGTGCTTGTCAGGTAGCCCCCGCTCTCCGGGCCACACGCTGATACCGAACGGCAGAGACATCATGGGCGTCTGTACAATCAGGTTCCGGTTGTTATAATTGATGAAGATACTGCGACCTCCGTTGTCTAGCTGCTTCGGAGCACTAAAGGTGATCTTGCTCACGTCAACATCGCAAGGGAAGGTGACGTCGCTCGCAACAGACTTGGACGTAGTAGTCATTGGTATAGGGGAAATTAGGATGGGGTGGTGGGTCAACAATAAATGAGAGGAACAAAGCTGATACCTAACACATATCGGATCCTCTTTATACTTGTTTGAGTGTGCCATTTTTATTCTTATTTTTTTGGAAATGTGTACCGCGAACTTTCTTGGGTTTGGGGGGCATGGAAAGCATTAGCAAGTCAGGATCGTAACATGTTGGAGAGCGACGAACATTGTCGTCACGCAGGGGGGGGATGTCCACGTTTTCTCGTTGGATTGTGGAGCGTGTGTGTGAATGACGATATGGAGCCTCTTGCTTCTCGTTAACGCTCTTTTGTTTAGGCGGCTTATTATGGGGTTTTTGAGGTGTCTTCTGTGTTTGTTGTTGAGACGGCGTATTATGGGTTTTTTGAGGTGTCTTCTGTGGTTGGTGTTGAGGCGGCGTATTATGGGATTTTTGAGGTGTCTTCTGTGGTTGTTGTTGAGGCGGCGTATTATGGGGTTGTTGAGGTGTCTTCTGTGGTTGTTGTTGAGGCGGCGTATTATGGGGTTGTTGAGGTGTCTTCTGTGGTTGTTGTTGAGGCGGCGTATTATGGGGTTGTTGAGGTGTCTTCTGTGGTTGTTGTTGAGGCGGCGTATTATGGGGTTGTTGAGGTTTACGCGTGTGATTTCGGTGTTGCGGTCCGATCGTATTGGTTTCGCTGAGATTAACGATGTCCCTCAAACTCTTTGATAGATCGAATTTGAACACCTTGTTATGGAGGTGCTGGAGCGATGGGTTCAACAGTGTTGTCAATCGTATCTGGAATCTGGCAGGCTCGTCCCGGTTGTGAATGTCGGTGAAGATCGTGTAAAACAGGTTATCGAAGTCTTTGAGCATGAGTATTCTGGCAGAGGTATTGTTGTATTTACAAATGGAGCGCACCGACTTGTACTTCATAGGCGAAATCTTGCGACACTCAACTGCAGTCGTGTCACCATCAATGTCGTATGTGATCGTTAACATGTGTATAGCGATAGCTTCCATCTCTTGTGCGTACTTCGCTTGATCCTCAGCACACTTGAGCAGTCGATGGTCCCCAACGACATTACGTACATGTAGTTCCTGGCGTTCCTGGATTTTAAGAAGCTAGAGAACCCTCCGCGACAGTGATCGATGTAGTGACCACCGTGAATCAACTCGTTCATCAAGAAAAATCGATCAAGCACGCTCCCTGGATCAAACTTGAGCTCCGGCTCAGAGCTCCTGTAGTACTGTCCAGATAGGGATACGTATTTTATGAAAGAGCTTATCTTATGGTCGGTTCCATCGGGATTCAGTAGCTTGTTCATTACTATGCTGTAGATCATGTAGGAAACTATGTGGAAGGCTCCGGCAATCGTGTCGCGGTGTTTTACACTGTCCAAACCGTCCAGCAACTCCTTATCATTAATTCCTATAATGGTCTTGTAAATCCACGTATTCGAACCGTCACGTTTGGCGACAATTACATTGGTTGTCTTGTCCTCGCTAATGCAAGCTATCTGGTTGAATAACGGAGCAACGCTAAGCGCTAGATATCTTTTCAATATGTCTAAGTGACTGAGTCGGTGTTCGTTATCGATCATCAAGACGCTCATGTACGCTGGTAGGTTATGTTCGATGAGATGCTGTTGGATTACCGGTCCAAAAAACAGTTGGCGCATTTGATTTCCTGCGCCGTGGTTGGGGCGCGGCACGCCTTTGCCGCTCGAAAACATGGACCACATCGACGGGTATGGCTTGTTGGAGAAATTGTCAAAAACGAAATGCGCACACGACGTGATGAAGGTTTTTATTGGAGTTGAGGAGGACACGATTTCTTCATTATTGAGTCCAACAACGCTTCTAGATGCATCGTCTAAGTACGGGTTGTTCAGATCTATGGATCCGTAGTGTTTCGATACATTGGGGTATCCGATACCCTTCAGTTTCTTATATTCATAGTTCTCCTTGATAAGCATTTAGGTTCACCCAGTGCGCAAATTATTGGTATACATTTGTTCTTCAAATTAAATGATGTACCATTAATTGTTACAATTTGTCTACAGTCGGTGAAACATTAAAATGAAACAGTCGGAGACACAAAAACAATGGTGTTCCACTGCCCCGTGGATTTCTACATTATGTTACACCGTAAGGTGTGCGTACACGAAGCGGTTTCATTTTAGTATTCCGTTGACTGTAGAGATATCAGCCCCGCGGAATCACAATACCGCTCCAGACCATGTTTCGCAACCAGTCACAATCCACCGGGAGGCAGGAACACCCATTATTTGTAATGCTGCCACACACCCAACTTGTCCAATGAAAATGAATCTATCGGTTGACCTCCAGTGGGATGTAGACCTCGTTCACCGCCGGGTCAATCGGGTAGAACATGCCGTGGCGCCTGTACCTTGAAAACTTCAGAATTCCAACATGATTCTTCTCGATGCGCCGAGGCCTTCGCAGAAGCCGGTCGATCATGCTTCTCAATGAGTACACGAACCTGTTGAGCGAACGCATGTATCCTTCGTAGTCGCTGCGTCCCATGCAGAGGCTCGTGATCTGCTTCATCTCAAAAGGAGTCAGAGGCGCGTGCATCTCATTGTCAGAGAGAAACTGTTGTTTATGACACATTTTATTGACGAAGGTACGTCCCAGTACGTCCCAGCACACGCTTCTTGTGGTGGTAGTATCATTGATTACTCCAATGCGTTCGTACATGACGAGCGACTCTGCTGCAAAGAGACCGTCGAGTCGGCCTGCGGCGATGCGGTTACTGATTCCTACATTTGTGTACTTCACCCCGCATCGGAGCATTTGCGTCCGTCGGTGTCCAGGGACCGCGCTATTGAATCCCTTGAACACGTACTTCATAACGCGGTTCAGGCCACCGATTCCCCAAAAATCGAGTTCCACGAAGAACATGGTGCTGCGCACCGCCTCTATGAACGTCGGGGCACAGAGGACCTCCAGAGCGTCGGATGTAGGGTTGTAAGAGATGGCGACCCTGGACGGTGCGATGTCAAAGTTGAGGATAAGTGTGGCGATGTCCTCGTTCATGCTCATGATGACCTGGATGACGAGGGGGTCTCCCACCATACAGACGATGTTCATGGCGTGTCGCGTCCTGATGATTTTTCCGGCGTTTAGCCTCTCGATTTCTGCGACCATGCTCTCGGCCTCTGCCTCGTCATCCATGCCCACAAGGAAGATGTCGTAGTCCCTCTGCGTCTTCTCCATTCCAGTGACGACATGGCCGAGCGCGGCTCCTCCTGCGAGCACTAGTTTTCCGGCACCCAGTCGCAACAACGCCAGCACCTCCGTTGGGAGGGACTTGTGCAGTTGCTTTGACATCTCTGCTACCGTGAGACTTTCGTCCATCACTAATGGCTCGGAGATCGAGCTTGGACGCGATCGAGCTTGGACGCGACCGAGCTTGGAGTCGATGCCGCCGAAGAGCCAATTGATGTTTTGGGAGCTCGTGCATTCCGGTGGACACGTCCGCCGGATCGGGGACACGTCGTCGAGATTTACCAGGCACGCGTTCCGTGTTGTAGCGTTGTCGCTCGTCCGACATTTCCACTCCAGTGCCATGGCGTCCCACATGTTCGGGTTCTGACGCAAGATGTCCAGGCTAGCATTGACAGCTTCGAGGAGTTGTTGCAACCTGTCCTGGCGCAAACCGAGCATGTCGGCCTCCACGCACAAGCGACTGAAACAATTGTCCATAATGCAACCGTCCACACCGACACTGTCATTCATAATGAACTTGTCGTCGTCATTCAGAATGAAACGGTTGAACATGAACATGATGTCTGATCGCGAGTGTGTATTGGCAGTCTTTGACACGGCATTGTAGATGTCGATGAAGCTGGTGCGTGTGCATGGAGCCGGGACGGGAATGGGTTCCGATTCAGGTTCCGATTCGGAGTCAGGAATGTTGTCAGGACTGCGGCCATTTAGAGGGATGTAGCACATGTCAAGCTGATCATCCAGCAGGGGCTCGAAGTAGGAGAATAGGCTGAGCACCTTGCTGTTTGAAGGAATCTTGAACGTTTCTCCGTTGTGGAATTGCAGCGTGACGAAGGTTGTCTTCTTGTTGCTCGCCTCTTCTGCCGCCTTTATCTTCTCCTTGCACGATGTCGCCACGTATTTCAAGATCTCGTTTGGGATGTGCACGAGTGCGTTCTTCAGTTTTTTGCAGTGTTCGATTGTGTTATCGCATGGATGCAGGATGCGTGCATAGGAGAGGGGGCGGATCCATTTTTTGCCTTTACTTGGAGCGATGACCACGAAGCCCGATGTTCCTGTTGCGGCGACGCTCTTGAAGTCCACTCCTGGGATGCGTTGTGCTGGTCCGTCGTAGTATTCTTCCTCTTCGGCGAGTGCAGATCGGAGGAACCAATAGTGTCTGCCGGCTCGGGTTATCTTGGTGGGGACGTGGTTCAGAATCGGGAAGATTTCCTCGAGGTGCTTCACTAGCTTCTCGTTGTCCACGTCAACGACACAAAGCTGTCTAAGAAGCACTCCTGCATCCATGTGGTTCTTGTGCTTAGACACGAAGGTGTCATGATCACCCCATTCCCAAACGTTGTCCTTGTGCTGAAACTTGGGTTTCTTATCGATTGCTGGCATCAAGACATCTGAGAATAGACGTGTTCTCAGGAACTCTGCAGTGTCCGAAAAAACTCTCATGGTGGTAATCTACGAAACTGTATTCTCGTTTACACCCTTAAAAGCTGTTATTGAATTGGAGTTGATTTTCCCCCTTCTTGGAGACTAGCTTCATATGTTCAAGTGGAACGGGTAGAGTGGACGAGTCGTGCACGTATTGGCGGTACATGTTTGCTTCCTTTATGATTTGCGGGACGCAGAAGTTGAGCACCAATTGGTTTAGGTCTCTCACTTGTTCTAGGATGACTGCTTGTTTTCCCTCCCTATTATAGGAGTCTGTCAGGAATACGGAGCGCATGACGAACACTAGTTGATCTTCTGACTGGCGGCCTATCACGAGCTTTCGATCTGAGTCTACCCAAACGCGGTAGCGGATCGCTTGGTGCAGAGCGCCCAAATTGGCGTCGCTGAAGAACACGTTAGCTACACTGGAAGGTTGGAAGGACACCATGCGCGACCGCGCGTTATTGGATTCCCTTTGTGGATAGCCCTGTTGGTTGTTGGTTTTTACATCACGCATGATAGGGGGGGGAAGCATTGTGACGGACGAGCTTCTTACTATTTTTACATGTTTTATAAAAAAAAGGCGCGTGTGACACGATGCGTAAAAAAAGCCGCATCATGAAAGAACCCCTTTCCAAAACTCAAAAATGTTGAGCGTGATTTTCGCAGCCTTGGCGGTAATTTCATGCGTGGTCGTGTGCTTCGTGATGAATACTATCCATCCCATGAAATTGGGGAAAAAAGAAATGCCACTCTGGATGGGAAAGATGATCACTGTCCTAAATGAAAAGTACAAAGCGGCAAAATCACCAGCCACTAATAAACATGTCCCCCCCAATGACAACGCTTCTCTAGAACAAACCAAGGATACCCCCAAGACCCCACAGTCCATCTCTAAAGCGGATTCCTCCACTGCAATCAAAAACCCCGCCAATGCCAATTCTCAAGAACCAAATACACCCGCCAATGCCAATGCTTCTCAACCAAATACACCCGCCAATGCTTCTCAACCAAATACACCCGCCATGGCTTCTAAAGAACAAAATGCACCAGCGGACCCCACTGTAATCAAACAACACGCAAATGCCACTTAACCCCCCACCGATTTACCTCCTGATACAGGACACCCTGTATAATTTGAATATCCCATGAAACCTGCTACATGTCCGGGGTTCACTACTACTGTTTAAATTTTTAGTTTAAAGCGTTATCTGCATTGGAAAAGTGTCTTCAGTTCATCATCATCATCACAATGAGCGTTTCTTCATACCAAGTTGCGTTTCCAGAGACCTTTCCATCATCGTGTACCATATCGACCATTCATACAACGGATGGTAGTTCCGAGGTCGTTGTTCGTTTTGGCGACATCCTTTGGGATTTGGTTGACGCCGTGTGCAAGCTTCAGACGTACGACGACATATGCAGGACTCCTGAGTTCCTTCACATCTCGTCTGTGTTCGGCGCTCATCCGCACGCGCGATACGGCCTGTCCCTGTCGTCCTTGATGGAGGATAACTTTGACAAGACGGCCATCTCATGGCATTGCCTTGAGAGCAGTGGTGGAACGTACCTTCCCGATGAGGACACGGTGGTGTTCCCCACATTCGACAACTTTTTCAGAGGCGTGTTGGAGCTGGTGGAGGAGATTGCTAAGCACTCGTGTAATGCGAGCACTCAGGAGCGCTTCGTGGTGTTCCAGAGATTCTTTGAAAAGGCTTGCGGAGTCGTGGACGTGAACGACATGTCTGACCTCCTTGGCGAGTTCAGTATTGGATGTACTCGTGACTACTAAAGGGCGGCGTCTTCATTGTGTGCATATGTTTTTTGGAGACTCCGGTGGGGATGCACATGGAATTGGTGTCAGAGTTGCGCAATGTGTTGATGTACTCTACAGGGAGTTCTGGAACATTGTTCCCTGGCCGGATGCCCCCGCCTGGGAAAAGGTCTATCGCCTCCTCGGGGGGTACGTGCATGCTCTGTAGGCTATTGTAAATCATGTTGACTGTCTCCGGGCGCACTGGCTTGTTTGCCCACGGGGCTCCTTTGATGAACGGTTTGCCGGTGTACAGACCGCCGTTTAAGGCGCGTGGCAGGATCTCGGAGTACTTTGCGGAAAGTGCTCCAGAATCTGGCCATAACAGGACACTGGGTTGCTTGTTCTTGTAATGGACTTGGTAGTCGTCGATGGATCGACTCATTGTTACGGACTCTTCTTGTATTGAGGACATAAAACAAGTGTAAAGGAATGGCGATTAATGATTGATTACTATAACTTTAAGATGATCGTCCCAGTTCATTGCTTCACATGTGGCAAGGTCGTTGCAGACAAGTGGCGTGCTTACACACGTATGGTCGACGAGGACAAGACCTTGACGGACGAGGAGCAAGGGAAAATTCTTGATACATTGGGCATCAAGCGCATATGTTGCCGGACTGTCATGCTAACAACTGTAGACATGATGTTTGTTTTGTGATACAAGTGCGTTCTTTCACAAATCCATTTTATTTCAGAGGGTGTAAATCTCCCGACGTCATCTTTGCCCCCCCCCCTCCCAATCCATTATGATTTTCGACTCTATAAGGAACTCCGCCTCTTACGAAACGTGTTGTATGCGTATCTTCTCATCCCTGATGGACCGTGCCAAAGATGATGCTGTGCGGTATGCTGATGAGCGCCATGTCCTCGGTTTTTTCCAGAAAAATCTTGCGTACACCGTCCAGTCCGGTTTCAAACATTTTTTGAGTGATGATGACACTATTGGGTCTAGCTACACCGACACAGGCTGCGATGTGTTGATGGATGTGTGCAATCACGTAGCAAGAATCGTGTACACAAGACCGCATATCCTCCACGACGGTAAAGGATTGAGCCCGGTCGAAGCGGCAGAGATTCAGAAGATCCTAAGTCAAGAAATAATGGCATCTCTGCAAAACATACTTACGACGACGACTCTGCAGAAACATATGTCTATGATATCCGAAGCATCCGAGAATTGTGTAAATGAAGATGTGGAAATAGATAACGATATGGAAGTAGATGACGATGATGAAGTAAATGAAGATGTGGAAGTAGATGACAAGGTGGAAGTAGATGACGAGGTGGAAGTAGATGACGAGGTGGAAGTAGATGACGAGGTGGAAGTAAATGAAGATGTGGAAGTAGCTGACGATGTTTCTGGTGATGATGATGATGATGATTCCGATGATTCTTAACGTACCCCTCACCGGCCATGTTGGCGGATGTGTGATTTCGATGAGGACTGCAATCATCATGTTGATGATTATGCGATGTCCGTGTCTCCTCCTCATCCTTCATCTGACAAGGAAGAAGACGCTATAGAGGAAGTTGACGATGAGGAGTTGATACGTATCGATGAAGAGCACTCCCATCGCATGCGTGCGAAGGTGGAACGTCAGTGTTTGGAAGAGATCCTCAGATGAGGGATTACATAAATTCTGAAAAAAATCGAGCACGTAATGCACGCACCCCCCCTCTACGCACACGAGGTGATCGCAGGGAAGGGCGAGCGCTGCAACATGATTGTTTAGGCAGCAAGGACACTCGTCTGAAATCTTCAACGAGAGGGAATTGGGGGGGTACCGAATCTTGGAGGTTCGTCAAACTGGATGCAACGAGAGTTGACATACAGCTAGGGACATTTGATATTGGGACACCTTCTATTTTGGGGATTCTGAAAAGTTGACCAATTCAAGATTTGTAACCGTTCTTGTCAATACAGATACTGTCTTCAGGTGATTGACACAAAAAATTCAAGGCATCTAAAGACACTGAATTTACATGTTCAAAGTACCCTGAAAAGTCAAACTGATGGCTAACATCGTGCGCATCAATAATCCTTTTCAAAGCGTTACTGTAATCAAATATGTCTGCTACATCTGGAATTATTGGGCACATGCAGCGATATTTTCGCTTGAGCAAACTAAAGACATTCTCAATAGCGTTAAACTCTGGACTGTAAGGAGGTACAAAGAGTGGTCGTATTCCTACAGAATCGAACATAGAAATCGTCTCCTTTGAATGATGGAACTGGATATTGTCAAGGACAGCAACTGTACCCCGCTGTACATGTAACTCAGATACAAACTGTACAAAGTCGACTTTCTTGCAATTGTGATCAAGGATCTTGTAATGAACGATACCTTTAGCAGAAACGGCAGCAATTAGTGTCAATTTGGACATTCGCAATGTCCTAGAAATTTGGATATTTAAACGTTTGCCGCGTTGACAGTACCCTCTGCGACAAGTGTCACCAATGTAAAAACCCGCCTCATCGATGCTTAACAAATCCGATGTCGGAACGGCTAAATACTCCTTACAAAAACGGTCGACAGAAGATTTGTGGTCATTCTTGTGCCGAACTGTTTTGTATGCGCGCTTGCGGGTGTAACCAAGTTTGCGTGTGTAGCGTCCACAAGTTTTTGGAGACATCTTGACAGAGGACAGAGAAGTCACACCCTCTGCAAGCTGAGACATTGTCAAGAAGGGATTGGAGTCAATCAGTTGTTTTATAGCAGCCTTGATATCTTCTGTAATGACACTCACCCTTTTCTTCCGATGATGTTTTATATTGGCTTTGGTGACCCAACGTTGGAGTGATGATTTTGATACTTTGTACAGCAAACTAACTTTCCTCAAACTACGATTATAGTATTTGTAGTGAACAACCGCGCGGTGTCTTATCTCTGCATCAATCATGATAACATAGGAAATGTGTATAAGGAAATGTGGGTGCAATATTATATCACCAAAAGAAAAAGAATACTCACCCCCTCTTAATGGGGGTAGTGCAAGACAAAGGAGATGACGATATTAACATCAGCGTCGTCAAGAAGACGCTTAATTCTCTGTGCATGGATGTATCGAGGCATCAGATCTCCTCAAGGATACAAAGCATGGTACTCTTAATCAACCACGCAGTTGCAGAGGCATACTTATTCGCAAACTTTCATATCACAAGATGCCTCGATGATGGAGACTTTGACGTCAAGCAGTTGCCACACCTGGATCGGAACTTTTATTACAGGTGCCTCCTTGCGGTATCGACCTCCAATGTTCGAAAGGATACTCTGGGCCAGAGCTTCAATGATACCATGGTTGCTTTCGACGCCCTAAGACCTGCAGGCTACGTGAAGGTGGACGTTCGTCCTTGGGGACAAGTAATCGCAGACGTCTCAATTCAAATGGCGACGTTGGCGTGCAACAGCGTCTGGGCAAACGTGGACAGGGTCGTTATCAAGTACCTGCGCTTGAAACATCCCTCTCTGAAGAAACATTTCAAGAAGATTGTCAAAGCGGTGGTCCAGTACCCAGAATCGAAAATCGACACAATCATCCCAGAGGGCCTCGTGCATGCGATCCACATCAAAGAGGTTGTCAGTCACTTGAGGGCTCTCTTTCCGCTGCCAAGAGGGAAGCAGTTCAACACTAGAGCGCACCTGACAATGCGATTGTTCCATCACGTGCTTACAGAGTTGGGAGAGGTCGGACGAGTGAATCCGAAAGAAAAAATCAAGAAAAAGTCACCCCCGTCTGTTCAGTATCCTTCCTCGCAAGAACGGCTTCACAAAACGTACGTCTCAATATCGTCCATGACTTTCATGAAGCTTCTCAGCATGGGTGATTCGCCACTCGAGAGCGTCTCTGGCGATGGACGTTACGAGAACCATACAATGCTGTGGCGAAAGTACTTTAATGTCCAAGGTCTTAAGACGAAAAGGTCTCGCTTTGACAACCGAATCCTCAGCGACGGTAAAGGGGTATCCGTCCAAATGAAGCAGAAGGGTAAAGAAGAGGTCGTTGAAGAAGGAGAAAACGCAGGCTATCCCAAGGACGCAAATATCGTAGAGTGCAAGGACGCAGTGGGTGCGCTGCGTGTCGGAGTAGACCCTGGAATGACAGATATCGTCACGGTAGTATCTTCTGCAGGTCGCATCGAGTCTTTCAGCTCGGCTCGCTTTAGCGAAGTTGCTGGGTACAATACAAGCAAGCGTCACACCTACAAATGGAATGACGAGACTCAAGACTTCGTGAAGTCCATTCCATCGCCTAATACGAGCAACATGGTCGACCTGCAGGACCATGTCAGAGCTTATCTCAAAGCGCTCCCGATCCTCCTACAACACAGAGCCAACAAAGGCTACCGATCTATGCGATTCTTTCGATACGTTGGTAAACAGAAGACGATTGAAAAGGTATGCGATGTGATTGCACCAAGGGCACAGACGACCGTTGTTGGCTTCGGCAACTGGTCCAACCAAGGGTATGGTATCAGTCGTTCATGTTCTGGGCCCATCAAAGAGATCAGGAGGTGCCTCTCACGTCGTAAGAATGTTTTGTTCAAAAACGTCGACGAACGCAACACTTTTTGTAAATGTCACGGCTGCTTCCAGAGGCTTGTCAACATGAAGGCAGACAGCGTAGTCTGGCGCGGAGTTTGCAAAGAGTCCCCAATCAACGGGTCTATAACTGTTGAGAAGCAGAAGATGGTGGTGAAGAACGTCAAGGTCCACAAAGGACTGCACTGTAGAGACAGTGTCAAAAGCGCATCATCCAATGTGCGCTGTGGTGCAACCTGGAACCGAGACGTGAACGCTGCCAAGAACCTTCTTCTGCTTCTGACAACGTGGATGGACGGGAGAGAGCGACCTGAGGCATTCTGTGTTCCCTCGCCTCCCCCCAAAACCACAGTTTCCATCGAGGCGAGTGTGAGCGCTAAATCAACCGACCCACCTGGGTTTGTCAGCAGCTTGCCTTGTTATCCTTTGGGCCAGCTTAAATGCTGAAATACAGAGATGCAGGGCAAAAATATGTACTCGCCTTTAGCTGATCTACCCATTGGGTTCAAGGGTCACCGGTAGGGCGTCCCACAAATTGCGTCTCCGACTGTATGACCAACAACTGTTGCAAGATCCCCCGCCAGTAGAGAACCATTGGCGACACTTGAACCCGCACTTCTAAATTCGGCTCATCAACTGTACCATCGGGACTGGTGGTGTTGTAATCCCCCCTTGCTGTGCTCAACCCGTAACCGTTGCCCTCTGAATGGCGATCCTTCACACCAGCAGAACAACATTTGATCTTGAAAAGTTATTCCTACTTTATTTAAAAACAACTCTATTACAAACGTTTAACATGGCATTGGTGTCTCCGTCTGCAGGTGTTAGCGTTACTTCTCTATCAATTTTGATTTTTATTTGTTTGGTGGCGGCCATCCTTCCTTCAGTTGTTGATATTCGTGTTTGTGGCAAACGTGATGTTGAGATGTATCTGAGCGACGACGTGATGACCAAGCTCAAGAGCGATAAGAGTAATGCGTATAACGAGTCAGGGATTCGTTTTTTTTACTCTGACGGGAGCTCTTTCCCTAAAAACTCGGTGTACTTCCGTCCGCCGGATGGGGACGTCGTGTGCAATTTTTCCCGTGATTCCGTGAAGAAGGTTGCTAACTGTCCTTCCGAATTCAAATTGGAGGATGTTACGGTAATTGACGTGCGGACGCAGTTCACAGACCCTCGATACGAGTGTTCTACAATGATGTCTCCTAACGTGAGTCGAGACCTGCGAAACAACATGGACGCGCGCGTGCGTGTGCTTCTAGGCGAGTACGAGTTTGCAAAGACGTGTTTGACATTGGAGACTCTCGTTTTGGACGCATCTATTCCTACGCACACTGTGCTTCTGGACCGCCGCGCCTTTTCCACCAAGTTGTTTTTCCTCTTGCGCCCCATCTTCGTCCTGGGCCCGGGGTGTGCTCCCATGCGCACTCGCACGATAAGCATGTACGACTCTCATGATCCGAATAGTGTTTCCCAAACCAACATTCCTGTAGTATTTGAGGAAGTGTCCGACACCCGCATCATAGGTGGCAATCCCGGGGATTTCGTGGACATTGGCGCTGTCCTTAGGAATATGCGAACGACGGCTGTCAAGTACGGCTCGAAGCGTGTTAACATTCCCATGGTCATGTATTACCTCAACTTTGTGCAGGACGTTCCTGTCGAGTCTCTCAAATACACAAACGTGGTTACCGCGTTCATCACGCGCACCACCTTGAACGCTCAGGTGCGTTTGAAAGACAGCGTCGTCATGACTGTCAACGTCGGTTCCGTGAATGTCAACATTTCTAATGCCAGCCGCCCGTTTGAGGTTGATCGCGTGCGCGATAGCTCGTTAGTTGTGGTGATCTTCACGACATCTCTTATCATCATGGCGTCCATGGACTCAGTGTCGGGGCGTGTGCAGGTGCTGCAGATCGGCGGCATACCTGTGATGCGCATGTCAACCGACGCACTGACCAAGGTGGAGCGTTTGTTCCCTCCAACGAACAACATGTACCCTTACACGAACAAGAGCATCCCCAATCTCGCGGACCTAGCTTTGCGATTAAATGCAGTGACTCCTTGATGCACATTCGAGTGTATTAATGTAATCCATGTCCAACGCATTCGCAAAAAAAACTGCAAAAAAAAATACTGATCCTTTATACTGCTCTCAGAAGAGAACGACAATCTTATGTCTGGTAATCAAGCGTCATTCAATGGTTCCTCGGAGTGGGAACGTTTCTCTAGAGTTGCTGCTAACCCGTCAGGTGGCTCCGACGGGCGATGGAAGGTCTACGCCCTTGTGTTCCTCATCATGCTGGCCGTGTACATCGGACTGCTATTTTGGTGGCGCAAGCGAAGGACCAAGAGTTAATGGGCGTTCCTGCTTCCGAACGGATTTTTTATTTTACTGAAATCTTACGATAAATATTGTAAGATCGTTTTCGCAAATTAATTGATTTTGCTTTTTTGGTGTATTTTACGAAAATATCTTACAATTTATTTTGTAAGATCGTTTTCGCAAATTAATTGATTTTGCTTTTTTGGTGTATTTTACGAAAATATCTTACAATTTATTTTGTAAGATTGTTTTGTTGTATTCAGAAGAAAGAGACTATTCCCTTCAATTTCAATTGTAACATTGATTTGCTCGTTTGGAGAGAGAGAAATTTCCTTCGAAGTATTCCAATACAAAATCAATTGTAGAGGACAGTCAAGAGGAAGGTGAAAGCTGTTTACAAAGTCTTGAACGCATTGCTCATAATTATTTATCTCACAACTCACAACTCAACAGTTCGAAAGTACAACTTAGTACTTATGACTCCGAAATCTGTACTTATGTGTACCTCACTTATGTATAACTCACAACTCAGAACTTATATGTACCTTATACAAGTCAGAACTAATAACTCCTAACTCAGGACTTATTATTCATAATTTCATACCTCATAGCCTCATTATGTACATAACACAAATTTATATCCTTAAATCTGCAAACTGCCATCCTAGAATCCTGAAATCACTCAAAATGTGTGTTGGATAAGGCAAACTAGTACACTCGTGCAAACTTGTGCACGGTGCTAATGTTGCACTGCTGCCAACAAGTCCATTGGTGATAACTTCTGCACTTGGTGCTGACTGGTCATGTGCTAACTGACGCCATGGTGCTACCTGACACAATACTGTCTACTCTAGATTGGCTGTGGGAACAGGCTATCACGTTGTAGAAAGAGGGCCAATGCTAACTTGTTGGGTAACAACAGCGCCTGTACAATCGCTGCACTAGAATCTCCTCCTCCATGCCCCCATCCCCATCTTCCTCCTCCTCCATCTCCTCCTCCTTAGCAATGTCTACATTGTCTCCATCCGATTGCACAGCCTCTGCCTTGGTGTCCTTCTCAATGGATTGGCAGCTTGACCCTTTGCATGACTCCTTGCTGTGCATTGATTGCCATGCCCAGCACCTTCTCTGGCAGCTTGACCCCTTTGCATGACCTGGCAGCTTGGCCCCTTTGCATGACCCCTTGATGTGCATTGATTGACCCCCCTTGCCGGGCCCCCCCTTGCTGCGCATGCATGAAAGACTGTTTTGATAAGTCGGAAAGGGTTTGCTTCATGCCTTGCGCTTTCACCTCTTTTCAAGCCTTGCGCTTTCACCTCCTTTCATGCCTTGCGCAAATTGCCTTTCGCATCTGCATTGCTTTGCTGCGCATCTGCATTAGCACCGGGTGGCCCTGCATGGTCCCGAGTTGCACCTAATTCTCGCACCCTTTGCGCAATGCATTTCACTGCTATGGGAATTCACTTCAGCTCTGTTCTCATGATCTGCTGCTTTGCCTTTCGCTTTCTGCATCGCCTTGCTGCGCATCTGCATTAGCACCGGGTGGTTGTGAATAACCCCCGAGTTGCTTCTAATTCTCGCACCCTTTGCGCAATGCATTTCACTGTCACTGTCCTGCCTAGCACCTTCTCTGGTGGATGCTGGGCAGATAGCCAGGAGCACTGGATAGGTCTGCCTACCTGCATGGCGGTTACCCGCCTGCACCTGCCAGACCAGACCAGGACACGCGCCGGGCCAGCACCTGCGCCGGTGTACTGGCGAACAGCTCTGCACCCGCCTGCACCTTCCTGAGGCCTGCCTACCTGCATGATGGTTACCCGCCTGCACCTGCGTCAGAGTAATGGCGGACAGTACTGCATACCCATATGGCATGCATCCTTAGCTACCGTTCCAAGATTTCCATAGCGTCTGGTTTGGTTATGAATTGCATTGTAGTGGTAGACTGCAATTGTAGCCCAGACTTAGCTGCCTTGTGCCTGTGTTGACCAAGTTACTGCTTGCCAACAGGTTGCCTTGTTTATTGGTTAATCTTTGCCGGGAGTGTGGTTGGGTGTTTATGTTGTGATTGGTACTTTACATGACACTGACATATGGATCATGTACACCTGCAGTTCTTCTATTTTACTGTGTTCTTGCCCACCTCGGCCACCTACCTATTTACTAGGTTTGTTTTAGTGGCCCAGTACTGCAATAGGTAAAGCAAAGATGTGAAGTTGAGGCCTGCTTGACTTGCATAGCATGACTGATGAAATGTCATAGCCCAGAAGAATTTAGCCCTTTTGCCTGTTCCGTCTAGGTATTCGGTGGATCAAGTTTTCTTTGACTGGTTTTCGGATTGATTTTTTTATGATCGGGAGGACTGTGTGTATTCCGAGTTTGGTTTTCTCAATCATTCGCTCGTTGGGTTTGACAATGCTCCCGATTATGATCGGGAGGACTGTGGGTATTCTGAGTTTGGTTTTTCTCAATCATTCGCTCGTTGGGTTTGACAATGCTCCCGATTATGATCAAGAGGACTGTGGGTATTCTGAGTTTGGTTTTTCTCAATCATTCGTTCGTTGGGTTTGACAATGCTCCCGATTATGATAGGGAGGACTATGGGTATGCCAAGTAAACAAATAAACAAAAACAAAAAAATGCTGAGTACATGTTTTCTGAATCATTCGCTCGTTAGGTTTGTCAGTGCTCCCGATTATGATCGGGAGGACAGTGTGTATTCCGAATTTGGTTTTCTCAATCATTCGCTCGTTGGGTTTGTCAATGCTCCCGATTATGATCGGGAGGACTGTGGGTATTCTGAGTTTGGTTTTTCTCAATCATTCGTTCGTTGGGTTTGTCCATGCTCCCGATTATGATCGGGAGGACTGTGGGTATTCTGAGCTTGGTTTTTCTCAATCATTCGCTCGTTGGGTTTGACAATGCTCCCGATTATGATCGGGAGGACTGTGGGTATGCCGAGCACAAAAACAAAAACAAAAAAAAACAAAAAAATATGCCCAGTACATGTTTTCTGAATCATTCGCTCGTTGGGTTTGACAATGCTCCCGATTATGATCGGGAGGACTGTGGGTATTCTGAGTTTGGTTTTTCTCAATCGTTCGCTCGTTGGGTTTGACAATGCTCCCGATTATGATCGGGAGGACTATGGGTATGCCGAGTAAAAAAAAAAAAAAAAAAAAAAATGCCGAGGACATGTTTTCTGAATCATTCGCTCGTTGGTTTTGTCAGTGCTCCCGATTATGATCGGGAGGACTGTGTGTATTCCGAATTTGGTTTTCTCAATCATTCGCTCGTTGGGGTTGTCAATGCTCCCGATTATGATCCGGAGGACTCTGTGTATTCCGAATTTGGTTTTCACAATCATTCGCTCGTTGGGTTTGACAATGCTCCCGATTATGATCGGGAGGACTGTGGGTATTCTGAGCTTGGTTTTTCTCAATCATTCGCTCGTTGGGTTTGACAATGCTCCCGATTATGATCGGGAGGACTGTGGGTATTCTGAGTTTGGTTATTCTCAATCGTTCGCTCGTTGGGTTAGACAATGCTCCCGATTATGATCGGGAGGACTATGGGTATGCCGAGTAAAAAAAAAAAAAAAAAAAAATGCCGAGGACATGTTTTCTGAATCATTCGCTCGTTGGTTTTGTCAGTGCTCCCGATTATGATCGGGAGGACTGTGTGTATTCCGAATTTGGTTTTCTCAATCATTCGCTCGTTGGGGTTGTCAATGCTCCCGATTATGATCGGGAGGACTCTGTGTATTCCGAATTTGGTTTTCACAATCATTCGCTCGTTGGGTTTGACAATGCTCCCGATTATGATCGGGAGGACTGTGGGTATTCTGAGCTTGGTTTTTCTCAATCATTCGCTCGTTGGGTTTGACAATGCTCCCGATTATGATCGGGAGGACTATGGGTATGCCGAGTACAAAAAAAAAAAAGAAAAAAAAAAAAAAATGCCGAGTACATGTTTTCTGAATCATTCGCTCGTTGGGTTTGTCAGTGCTCCCGATTATGATCGGGAGGACTGTGGGTATTCTGAGTTTGGTTGTTCTCAATCATTCGCTCGTTGGGTTTGACAATGCTCCCGATTATGATCGGGAGGACTATGGTTATGCCGAGTACAAAAAAAAAAAAAAAAAAAAAAATGCCAAATACATGTTTTCTGAATCATTCGCTCGTTGGGTTTGTCAGTGCTCCCGATTATGATCGGGAGGACTGTGTGTATTCCGAATTAGGTTTTCTCAATCATTCGCTCGTTGGGTATGACAATGCTTCCGATTATGATCGGGAGGACTATGGGTATGCCGAGTACATGTTTTCTGAATCATTCGCTCGTTGGGTTTGTCAGTGCTCCCGATTATGATCGGGAGGACTATTGGTATTCTGAGTTTGGTTTTTCTCTATATCTGAATCTGATTTTGAATCTGAATCTGAATCTGAATCATTTGCTTTACCAACCTATTTGTCTTCCGCAGGGTCTACAATGACAGTACCGTGGAAGTAAAACTCCAATCGGACGGGAAGGATTTGGGATGCGGCGTCATGGACGAATGGACCAAGGAGCGCCAAGTGCCAATGAACATCGAAGTTGTTGTTGGTGGACCAGACTTCTTTGACGTCCTCCTGTCGCTAGGACCAAACTCCTCGAAATCGCTCCTGAGCTTTCCTTCGCATGTCTCAACCCACGCCCTAGTTTCCTCAAGCTCTTTGTCGGCGATAAATTCGCCCTCGCCGACCCTGACAGGCTTGCTGCGCATTGTCAACCTCCAACCCAAGAGCCTGAATGTGAACTGGTATCCATGATAGGGCTCCTAACATGGGCCTCCGAATGCTAGTGACTTCAAGCAACTGGGCTGTCTTGACTTCCGCAAGGGTGAGTGTCGACCAGAATGCATCTGCTCCGCACATATGCCTGCATTCGCCGCGAAACCTAAACCAGTGAGCGTGCGTAGCCGTAACATAGAAGTCTGGTCCACCAACAACGACTTCGATGTTCATTGGCACTTGGCGCTCCTTGGTCCATTCGTCCATGACGCCGCATCCCGAATCCTTCCCGTCCGATTGGAGTTTTACTTCCACGGTATTGTGATTGTAGACCCTGCGGAAGACAAATAGGTTGGTAAAGCAAATGATTCAGATTCAGATTCAAAATCAGATTCAGATTTAGAGAAAAACCAAACTCAGAATACCCATAGTCCTCCCGATCATAATCGGGAGCATTTTCAAACCCAACAAGCGAATGATTGAGAAAACCAAATTCGGAATACACAGTCCTCCCGATCATAATCGGGAGCACTGACAAACCCAACGAGCGAATGATTCAGAAAACATGTACTCGGCATTTTTTTTTTTTTTTTTTTTTTGTACTCGGCATACCGATAGTCCTCCGATCATAATCGGGAGCATTGTCAAACCCAACGAACGAATGATTGAGAAAAACCAAACTCAGAATACCCACAGACCTCCCGATCATAATCGGGAGCACTGACAAACCCAACGAGCGAATGATTCAGAAATCATGTACTCGGCATTTTTTTTTTTTTTTTTTTTGGTACTCGGCATACCCATAGTCCTCCCGATCATAATTGGGAGCATTGTCAAACCCAACGAACGAATGATTGAGAAAAACCAAACTCAGAATACCCACAGTCCTCTTGATCATAATCGGGAGCATTGTCAAACCCAACGAGCGAATGATTCAGAAAACATGTACTCGGCATATTTTTTTTTTTTTTTTTTTTTGTACTCGGCATACCCATAGTCCTCCCGATCATAATCGGGAGCATTGTCAAACCCAACGAGCGAATGATTGAGAAAACCAAACTCAGAATACCCACAGTCCTCCCGATCATAATCGGGAGCATTGACAAACCCAACGAGCGAATGGTTGAGAAAAACAAATTCGGAATACACAGAGTCCTCCCGATCATAATCGGGAGCATTGTCAAACCCAACGAAATAATGATTGAGAAAACCAAATTTGGAATACACACATTCCTCCCGATCATAATCGGGAGCACTGACAAACCCAACGAGCGAATGATTCAGAAATCATGTACTCGGCATTTTTTTTTTTTTTTTTTTTTGTACTCGGCATACCCATAGTCCTCCCTATCATAATCGGGTGCATTGTCAAACCCAACGAACGAATGATTGAGAAAAACCAAACTCAGAATACCCACAGTCCTCTTGATCATAATCGGGAGCATTGTCAAACCCAACGAGCGAATGATTGAGAAAACCAAACTCGGAATACACACAGTCCTCCCGATCATAATCGGGAGCATTGACAAACCCAACGACCCTATTCGCTTGAAGTCACCTACTACACTGCTAGCTGCCAGGCAGATTCCTGGTCACCAGCTGCTAGAGTGGGTGTCGGACCTAAGCCCGGCACCGTTACTGATACAGCTATAGGCTGTATCATTACATTCCCCCCAATCCCTGGTATTCTGGTACCCAGAATTCCTGGGATTCCACAACACAAGTCATAAGGAGTAAGCCAGACAAATATTCCCGTGGAGAAGAAAAGTAGGGGGAAAGCAATCCTAAAACCAGTCAAGGCGTAGGTATGACATCCGTGAAAAACTGTCTGAACAGTATCCAAAGCTCTTCTTGCACGCATCCGCTGATGCAATGGACAACAAGAAGACTAATCTTCCTCAGTCACGCCACTTCTCACATACAAAGAAGACCGCAGGAGGTGAACTTCTAAAGACACGCATCATGTGTGAGTACAAATACAGCGCATGTAGGACATGTCCTCCCGATCATAATCGGGAGCATACACAGTATTTAAAACTTGAAACGATTACTTAAAAATAATGCTAATATTCTGACTTCATGTTTCCTTCTATGTTAACTCAGGATTATTCTCCAGGGAAGAGGCTTCATTGGTTATTGGGCTTTGCCATTCTACTCGCAGTCCATCAATCTGACTATATCATGCTTCCAACAATTTCTTCAACCGGGTCCTTGAAGAAGAGGGGCAGCTTCCACCGTATTGCTTCTTGCAATGGACAACGCGGCAAAGGACAACAAGAACGCTTTCATGTTCGCATACTTGTCCTTGTTGGTTGAGATGAACTGGTTTGAGGAAGTGTACGTCCATTTCCTCCCTCCCGGACACACACATAGCAATCTTGACCAAAAGTACTCTGTGATCTCGCAAGTGTTAAAGAACATGGAAGTGTACACCCTGGACCATCTGATGGGCATTGTTGGTAACTTATTCAAGAGAATGGGCCCTTACACAAGGCAAGACGTCGTGACCTCTATAGGGGACTTCTCCGCTGTCCTCCTAGACAACGTTTACAAGTTGTTCGGTCATGCCACTAGCACCGTCAAAGGAGTTAATCGCCGTTTACACGCATTCAAGATAACGAAAGGTCCCAACGGGAGAGTCGGTAAGAATACTTGATATACTGATATTTACAAATTAAATGCTACCGTGCGTGTATGTACTGTCTGCACAATGCTCCCGATTATGCTCGGGAGGAATATGGGTGTGCCATGTCCTCATTGATTTACATGTACAGTCTTCAATAGAAATTAAATGATACAAAGGAAGTTGTACCTAGGACCTAGGATGTATTATCCAAGGGATGCTCCCGAGTATAGTCGGGAGGAATATGGGTGTCCTAAATAATTCACTAATATACAATACATGTTTGCACACCAACAATTGCAGGGGTCTATTACAAGGAGTATGACGAGTCAGGATCTTGGAGAGGACAGTGGGACAATGACGCTGAACCTATTTACGTCCTCCAAGGCTTCCCACTGGTGGACACCAGAACAGTATTTAAGGAAGCCCCCGAGATCAAGATTGAAGAGCTCGAGAATATCGAGGCAAACTGGGCGGCTGTCTGGAAGACTATTCATAACGAGAAGCCCGGAGGTGACGTCCTTGCAGGCCACATGGCCGATGGTCCTGTACAAACCGCCGGTGACGACCGTGCAGGACCCGTAGCTGATGTCCGTGTACGACACGCAGCGGAGGACCTTCTAGAACCAGAAGCCGATGACCAGCAGCAGATGGATGAACCAACAGCCGATGGCCCATCCCATGCCCAGACCTTCGAACATATTGCCGAGAAGCTTCGTGAAACTTGGGAAGCCAGCAATAAGTGGTGGACTGATTTCTTCAACGTTGAGAAGAGTTATTGGAGCACTCAACCAGATGATGCTGTGACTGGGGAGTACCCGAAAGACCAACATTTTGTCGACTTCCCATCGGAGTTGTCAGCAACCAGTCGTGTTGACACAGTCTGAGAAATCAATGGCCAAGCGCTTGATAGCAGCATTGGATGACTTGTCCATGGATGTGTCAGACCTTTTACCTGCAAGTAACGAGATTGCCAAGACTGTGAAGGTCGCACACACTTTGGAGACTAATATGGAAAGGCCAGAGGAGGAGGATGTGTTGTACTTATATTCTTCACAAGGGACGAAGCCGGATAGAAGAATAGCCTACGAGCCCACTACTGATTTGGTTGTTGGTCATGTCGCTGTGGTCAAGGTACAAATGGATGACTCTAGCGGATTGAGAGGATAGGACGTGGTGGAGGTCAAATCACTACCAGTGAATGGAGAAGTGGAATGTGTGTATTTAAAGCCCTTGTACTCTGGGGCTCAGAAGTTGGTGTACACTGAAACACAATACCCAACTTGGCCAGAAGATTGGATGGACCACAAGCTTGTGCCTATTACCGTGGGGGTTAGGAGAAAAGCAACATGGACGGGCGATATTCCCATTGACGCATTTCAATTTAGCTGCGAGCCCACCAAGGGTATGAAGATCCAGAGAAAGTACCACACAAGCATGCTCCTAGCTTGTCAATCCATTGAGAAGGACACCAGGGCAGAGGCTGTGCAATCGGATGGAGACAATGCAGACATTGCTGAGGAGGAGGAGATGGAGGAGGAGGAAGATGGGGATGGGGACATAAGGAGGAGAAAGAAGGAGGAAGAGGAGGACGAGGAGGGGGGGGAGGAGGAGGAGTAAGATGTTTGACACATAGCCGTATTTACTAAATTAGGAAAATTAAATGAATTATACTTACGATTTTTATTGTAAGATGTAAAAGCTGAATTCTGCCTGCCGACTTATAACCGTCCGCTTTCCCTTTATTTCTTACAATTATAATTGTAAGACACGAATTGATGTTAACACCTTTTGCTACAAAATATGGCATTTCAACGTTGTAACATTCGCAATCTGTACGTTTCTCCGTCTTTCAAGCTCATTTTAAGCATATTTTGTCAAAATTGACTACAATCTTACGATTTTTATCGTAAGATTGCATTTGGAAAGCATCAAAAGACCCCCAAAAAGTGATTGTAAGATTGGAAATCCGTTCGGAAGCAGGAACGCCCATTAGTTGCGAGACGTTCAGCGAGGGTGACGAACAGTGTGAAACTCGTTAGAATGACGAATGCATCGAAGATAATGATGACGCCTGCAGAGACGATTGGAGTGATGGGGAATGCGGGCACGAACACGAAAAACCCAATCAAACCAAAAAAGAAGTCAATGCCGATGCCAATGGAACGAATAAGGAGAAGGCGAAGGAGAAGGAGAAGACGATAACGAAGGAGAAAAATAAGGTTGACGATAGTTGCGATATCGATAGTTCTGGTTCACACTCTGGTTCAGACTCGTGTTTAGACTCGGGTTCAGACTCTGGTTCAGAATCTGGTTTGTACACTGATTCAGACACTAACTTTGATTCGTCTGACGTTTATGCCAAGCGGATGTGCACAATGAACGCCTTTTGGCGCGTGTTCAATCGTCGTGCAACGTCTGATGAAATATCTAAATACTCCAAACTGAAGTGCGAAGATGACATCAACAACGCTGTCGATAGAATTGAAAATGGGAAATGTACGAAGACTGGTGCAACACTCATTGATACGGTTGATACTACGTCCGACCTGTTGAAAAAACAAGCCGTACCCGAATCGGACCTGGACTCGGACTCGGACTCGGACTCGAAATTGGACCCGAAATTGGACAACAATATCGAAACAAACAAAAATAAACTCTTAGATAGAAGACGCCCACAACCGAGAATCCGAGGAACTCGCAACCATCCTAATACTGATCCCAATACGAACCTAACTTGCTAACATCCTAATACTGATCCAAATAAGAAGAATAGAAGCAAAGACATCCCTTCATCAGTTATTAGTGCGGTTGGTAATGGTGGCTGCGTCGACGCTTGGTATTCTGGGGCGTCTTACTCTGGATCTCTCTCTCCATATGTGCCCCACGAGAGTGCAGCAGCCGGTCTTGATGATGACTCTGTGACTTCCAGGTTGTTGCGGGGGTTGCGTGTCCCCCCTTCTTCTAATTATTCCTGTAACGAAACGGGTCGTAACCGGCCACCTGTTGTTGTGTTATCTAGCGGGGATGATGGAATCGATAGCGCAAATGGGTTTAATGGCATAACCGAAGCGTCAATCGCAAAGTGTGGTGGCAGCTCAATTGTTGGAGGCTTCAAAACATACGAGGGGGGTAAGAATAGGAAGGTTGGTAATAATACTACGTCTAATAGTCGAAAAGTGTCTGGACGCCGTGATTCTGGGCATTCCTGAAACCCTAATAATAGAGATTACATTACATTACATTACATTACAGATGCCTCTGATATTGATCGGCGGAATGTCTTGATGTCCAAGTTGGATGCTATTTCACAAAATGTTAATGATGTCAAGAACGTGTGTGGAGAAATATTCAACTGAAATATTCAATCGAACGGTGTTCAGTCTACGTGAGCCATACTATTTTACGGATGACCAGCCAAAACAACATGGTACCGATGATTATGTGCAAGAGGATCTCGACAAATTCAGGCAAAAAAAACGTTGTGTCTGTCCACCTACGTATGACATGAACTGAATGGTGGCGTGGAGACATATCATACGCGCTATGTCGAAAAACAAGGGGCGGTACTCCTCGCCAAGTGTGTCGGATACATTGATCGTGAATAGTGCCTCCTCATTTCCTCCTCCGCCGTACAACCATTGCCAATCCGGGTTGCCAGAGATTCTCCTAGATTCTGGTCGTTCCGAGGATGATGGGGCGCAACTCTTATTCTTCTCCATATCATCATGTTTCTCAAACATTTCATTGGCAGCGGGTGACATTGATCGCTGCTCTTCTGCATTAGGTGTGGGTGCAAAAGACACCGATTTAGGATGGTCTTTTTTTTTCCTGCGGGGGGGGCGACTACTACTCAATGATGCGACGACGGGGTGGGGGTCCGTACCAGCCATGTCGTGAATCTTTGTAAGAGCCGAATATTTTTTTGTTTAGTGGAACCCGCGCGCATTGATTCTGGATTGAATGGGATGGGACCTGAATGATTGAAAGAAAAAACGTGTTCCGTTTCAACATGTGAAATGGCATGCAACTGCGATCGTACAGGTATCAGTAGCATCGGAAACGGATTCAGATTCGGATTTGAGAGTGTCTTATTTTATTGTTTTCTCTTCGGAATCGTTATCGTGTTCGTTGTAGCGCTATACCTTTGCTCAGGAGGGGGGGAGGCGCAGAGCATTTTGACCAACAAAGGAGGGACCAGATTCAACAACAGTCGCCCGCAGTGTCGAAGGTGATGACGAAACTCGGAAAGATCCAGGCATGCAGCACAGCTCGCCAGATGTGTGGCGCACGCGACGGTTACTTCGAAGGCGACCTCCTAGTGGGGAGGAACACCGGTGTCGGAGGGGACCTAAAGGTATTAGGAAGCATCCAGTACGTGACGGACCTCTCGGTGTTGCGCACACTTTCTGTTAATGGGTTGGCAAATATTAATAACATATCGGTGTCCTCTAACCTCTCTGCAAAAAGTAGCAACGCAATGTTGGGGAGGATGGTCTCAATGGACGACGTGCATTTGCGAGGAAATCTAAAATCGACAGGATCCAATACCAGATTCGAGTCCGACGCGGTGGTGCAGGGAAGGCTTACAAACAAGGGTGTCACGAGGATTGACGGTGATGTCCGAGTAGGACTTGGACTGGGTGCCATCAACGTCAGGGGGGACACGCCGATCGCGTTTAGAGGGGACGTTTTTACAAAGAAGGATCAGTTAGTTGGTGGCGATGCTGGTGTATGGGGGGACGTTATCGTCGGCAGGCGCACGATCGTTGGGAAGGACAATGTCACACGACGCGATCAGATAGTGTTGGGGAATCACGTAATAGCAGGGGACGCGATTGTGGGTAGGAGCGCTCGGGTTAGGAAGAACGCGAATGTCGGCGGTAATGTGTCTGTCTAAAAAAACGTGGTGGTTGGGAGCCAAGCCGTAGTGCAGGGTGCTCTGAAAATCCCTCACGGGTCCCTGGTCGTCACCGAACCAGGGGTGGATGAGATAAAGAGCAAGGGTTTGCAGCTGAGTGTGAAGAGGAACGGTGGACAGGGTTACACGATATTCGGAAACAATGGTGCGAACGCCATCGCGGGTCCCTTAGTTATCAATGGCAAACTTTGCACAGGCACCTCTTGTCTTGACGTGAACAACGTATCTCGTTTGTTGAGATTGGAGAGCTTTCTCAACGGCCGGCTCGACGACCTTGTCAGGAAGAGTGATTCCGGTTTTGGTAGTTTGTCGAACCAAACCGTCAATGTGTTAAGTTCTCTCGATAAGAGGTTTGGTGATCACGATGCTGTTCAGAAATCAACCTTTGGGAAACTGGATAACGATGATGCTGACGAGAAACTCCGCATTGATAAAATTAACACGCTCTATGACTCGGATACCCTCCACCTCGATGCCGTCAATCAAGAGGACAATATGCAAGATGTTCGTCTCGAGCGCCTTGAGGCTGCTTTCAATGTATTGCAGAACAAGACTCTAAACGCAATGAATACTGCAGTGACCACGTCATGTTGTCCTCCAATTAAAGATTGATTTTAATGTATTTAAATTCAAAAACGTTGATGCCAGTCCAACTGTATGTTTATCGTTCTGCTTATCATTGTGTTGATTGTGTGCGCAACCATTGCATGCGTTCGAATTAAGGGGGAGGAACGCTTTGATGGTGGTGGTTCCTCAGCAACGCCGAAGCAACAAATATTATCTCTGCGCCGAACAAAAAGGTCGATACTCCGTTCGGTGCAATAAGCGTATGCGGTCCCGACCAACAGATGTGCACATCGCCCGACGGGTACTACGCTGGCAAACTGGTCGTCGGCGAGAAACGCCGAAATTACGGGGGACGTGCGCATCCGTGGGAACATCAGCGAGGTCGCCAACGCGTCCGTCTTGCGCGCACTGAACGTTAACGGTATGGCGAATTTGCCCTAGGACGAGAGTGGGAGGTTCATTGGTTGTTAGCGGGACCACGGATATCGGACGACTAGATGTTGCGAACGGTGCACGAGTGGCAGGCGAGTTTATCGGTGGACGGGCGGACTGTGGTGAAAGGTAATGCCGTAGTTGGGGGGGGAATGTGCGTGCTATGAAGGAGTTAGACGCGATGGGGGTAGCGAGGGTCGGCCGGGGGTTGTCGGTGGACGCAACGCTGTTCTTAGTTGCGGTCGACTTGTTACTGGCAGGAGCTCGTTGACCCAAGGAGACTGGGGTGTCATGGGAAACGCCGTGTTTGCGGGGTAATCTGATCACTGCCAAGGACCAACGTCGTGTCTGGAGGTAGTCACGTTGCGTCGAGATCAGCTTCTCGGGGAAGCGGAATGGGTTTTAGGAAGAAGCCTAATCGTGCATGGTCCCGACATGAAATATCGGTGCGTAACCTAAGCGCCGCCAAGGATCTCAACGTGCCATGGTCGAGTGGACTCACCGTGCGCGGAATCGATGGCGTTGCCGGCGGATCGGTTGTTCTGGGTGTGTTGGGAAAATCTCACAGAAGGGTGTTCACTTGAAACGCCGATGACGGTACATGGACTTCTTTTGGGGTGAACAAAGCCAACGTCATAGAGCGGTCGGACGAACGTATACGGCGACGTTTGTTGGAACTCAGATAAGGTGTGTATGGATGGGTCAGTTGTTGACGGTCTCCTTCAGTTGGATAAGGACTATGGGTAGTAAGATCACAGGAACCCAGACGGATAACAACTAAACAGTTGGCACACTTTACTAGCGGACACGAATAAAAAGTACGCTCAGATGTTTCAAAATGATTAAAGAGCACACTGCGGAATATTATGAGAGGGTGAGACAATTTGTCATTAAGGATAACGCCATTGCGTCCGGTATCCCAATACATTCGGAACCGGGAGGAACGAACAGAATCAATTACATACATCGTGTTGAAAATCACAACATTACGCAAGATGATCGTCTGAAACGTCTGGAGGATATGATAAATCAATTTGGAGGGATCGATGTACGATACATTGAATCGGTCAACCAAACCTGTTTGTGAAATAAAAATGATTCTGGGAAATAAAATAACAAATGTATACATCGCCGTTAGAAAATTGGCGTTAAGAATGTTTCGAATTGGCCGTGTGTTCCACAAATCGGCGTTCCCCTGCCTCCCGCCCGAATTTTGACTGTGTTATTACGAAACATCAGTAGCGCTCGCAAGGATTTCCACACTTTTCAATCAACCTTAAAAATGCTGAAATACGGGATGACGGCCATTTTGTAGGACCATTCCACCGATCTGTCGCCGCTTTGTTTAATTTTACGTTCCACCGACTCGTAACAAATAATTTTATAAAGGAATGATATCGTACATTTATTTCCATCCGATATTATGTTTCATTTACTGTTCCACTTGATTGTAGTCCAACCAAATGATATTATTAACGCAGCTAGTCATTCTCATTATTTTGCTGACTCTGATCCTCCTAGTGTTCATTGGACCACCCAGCTCCTACATTTTTGACTGGTTGACCATGGCGGTCGTTATGCTAATTATATTTGTGAACATAATGCAAAGAAATTGAAAGGGACAAACCACTTGAACCCGTGTCGCCACCCACGACGTCATGGTATCAGGATGGAGGAGGCGATAATAATCTTCTTCTCGAGTCATTCGGAAACGAAAGCAGCGGAGATGTCGACATGTTAGGCAAGTATATGAACTTATTGCAAAGTACCGTTACTGCATTGCCAAATAACGCCAAATCCCCAAAGTTTGCAGAAACTTCCCAATCCCCTCATTTCCAGGGCAAGTAAAAATAATATGCCGGTGCAGGAGGCCTTGCCCGAATCGATCCTCGCAAATCTGACACTTTTCGTAAGCACCAATCGTGTGAATACCGAGGATGTCATGGTGTGGAAGAACCTCGCATCCTCCAATCGACCTCTGAGAAGGGCGCTTTGGTCGACGGTTCCGTTCGTCTCTCCGGATCTAAGTTCAAATCCGCAAACCCACGTCCTCGATAACGACAAAAATCGCCCTGCATTCCATCTCGGCACGGGGACCTCTCTGACCGGACCTCCGTCCCACCAAATAGGAATAGATGGCAACCAGCTTCGGCATCTTCTCGTTGCACGATGACGTGCCGAATCATACCTTGGAATCTTCTACTAAAGCCTTCCAAATATTCGCCAACACGTCGTCGAACAACGCCCATGACACTCATGTTTCTACCCGAACCTCAGGTCGTAGGAGTGCGCATCGGCTCCGGTGATGTAATTTTTGGGCGACTCAAAGGATACCCTGCGAAAAGCCGATTTACCCGGATCAGTTTTACCTGTGGATGGTCTCTAAGTTCCTACTCCGAATTGGAGGTAACGGCAGTCAATCTTGAGAACCACAGGCTAGAACCTATCACCATGCTAAGGGCCACGTTGCCTCCCATGAAAGAGCAACTAATTCTGAGCAATTTGCCGATCACCATTCAACTCGGACTACATGTGAACGCAGGGCTCATTGGCCTTTGGAATTTCTTCTATGAAGTTCTACACCAAGGATGTCTTAGACCTCGCCCCAACACTTATCGCGACGTCTTCAGGACATGGACCCTGAGGTGCTCCGCTTTCAAGAAAAAATATCAGAGCGCTCACCGACAAGGTGGATGCAACAAAGGAGTGCCCTTCAACAAAGAAACTTGCTTAGCGTGCGAGGGCGCTGTCATAGACTGGAACACACCGGATTGGTACCTAGGAGATGTGCATCCAAGGTGTCTACGTGCTATCGCGAGCTTCCTGTAGCGCCAACCCCAATCATAAACGATGCTTCTGCTGGGCCTCTCTAAAATCAAAGACAAAGACAGCGCATGCCGCAAGTACCGCTCAATTTTCGAATGGATCCTCACCGGAGGACATACAACCCCGAAGTGTCCCAATCGCTTTCCCTGTACGGCTCCAAAGAGGATGGTGGTGACCGCAACACCAAAGAAACCCACAAAAAATGCAAACCGTGACGCCAAAGACTCTATCCCACCACCACCACCACCCAAGTCGGCCTATGAAGGTTGCAACCATGAATGCAGGTGTAATGTAAAGGGTCAATGAAATGAAGGGAAATTCCGCTAAGGGCGAAACGAAATCCTCTTGATTTCAATTTAGCTTCCGCCTCCAATTCACAACACTCGAATGGAAAATTGTGGTGTAGCGAATGTAATGTGGTGGCAAAGTAGATTCTCCGCCTCCAATTCACAACAAAACAAGATCATGCAAGTGCAAGATATGCAAAAAAAGTCAAGGAAATGAAGGACCGACGGATGTGATTGATCGAGGTCATTTCATCGATGACACCTTTATTACATGGCAACTGTCTTTGTTGTCCATTCAATGTAATCTCGAAAACGTGCCCATTTGACGCAGCCATGAACCGACCGAGGGTTAGGGTTCTGTTCTCGTGAGTTAAAAAAATGCTCGTAAATTGTCAGATGATGCGGTCACACCAACATCGGGTTCTATCCGATCGCAGAGACTTTGTCCTCCAATGGACCCCAAAAAGGTGCTTTTTTAATTTCTACTCTGTATTCCTTGTCGCTCACCTTGAAATCCTTGAGAAAGCTGAGTACCTGCGTAGTTATCGCTGGAAACAAAGTAATCTTGGCCTTTTTCGGCTCCTGACTTGTCTTTCTCTAGCGCATGCTTCGTTGGTTGCAGAAGTCCTTCAAGATTGTTAAACGCCCTCACTTCAAACCCTCTTCAGAAGTGCCCTAAGACGAGTCAACCGCGACTCCTGGACCTTGTTTTTGTTGTCTACGCGTTAACGATTGCCAACTTCTGAAGCTTCTTGTTTTTTCCCATGGGATGTCAGATCGGATCTAGCTCTTCTGTCAAATTCACCCAGATTCTTGGTATCACTAGAGAAAACGTTCTCGTGACTCGAACTATCATTGCTCGCACGACGAACAACGAAATGCGCACCTCGACGTCCGAAGTTCTCGGTCATTTCGAATCACCCTCTCCGCATTAGAAATACTAGTACTCATCAAGTTCTCTAGATTCAAAAGGTTACGGTTTTCAGGATCGTTCAGACATAAATTGTTTCCTCCCCCCCAGCAAATGTCACCCTGCAACATTGTGTCGCCATCGATGACATTGTGTTTGTCCACGCAAACGAAGTCGTTTTCCCATTCAATCGACGCACGTGCACACCCCGTGTATCGGAGGAGTGGCTCCCTTTCTGGCGCCCAGTAACACAGATCCACCAGTAACGTACACCGACCCACCTGGTCCGATCAATGAGACGTTTCCCTTCAAGTTCGCACCCTGCGACACGTTCAAATCACCGCCGATGGATACGTTCGTCAACACATCCATGTTGTCTGCTACGTCAAGATTAACGTCCAACCATAGGTCGAAACCTGCAAACACTCCACTCCCGGCAACAATATGATCTTTTCCGCGAAAGGGTACCGAGGTTCTTTCCCGCTAACATGTCACCCATCGCACCTGCAGATCCCATTGTGTACAAAATCATCTTCGTGCATACACGATTTGTTCAAAAAAACATCTCCTGACATGAAACGTCTTCCAACGCGAACACCATTGTTCACATCGGGACTCCCTTCATCCCTCTCATATCCCCCATGCACTTCCGCATCTCCTTTCATATTGACATGCAATGTTCACAGCGAGCGTACCCAACATGCCTATCACCCTCGACAGTCATCTTCTGTACAGTCGCGTGCCAATGACCCGTAAATCTTCACCACTACGCAGGTTCACGGCTTTCAAGCTTCGCCATGCCATTAACATTGAGAGCGCGCCGCAAGACCGACATATCCTGCACCTCCTTGATGCTCCCATTTATATTTATGTTCCCTGTGACTCCCATGTTCTCCCCCACGATCAAGTTTCCGGCGTAGTATCCGTCTCGCGTTCCACAAAGCGTGTTACGGAACCGCACGCTGGCGCACGGACCCCATTTGGCGTCATGATCGTCGAAATCGGAGCACCCGACACTATCTCCATTTGCCATCCTCTCATCTTTAGAGCCGCTACTACTGCGAATGCCCCAGCGCGTCGGAGTTCGTCGCATTCAAAACTTCTCCCTCCCCCAACCACCACTATGCAAATACATATTGTAAGCGACCCCAAGCAGCAATACAAGTAGAAGAAGACGAAGATGAACAACGATGCCGGACGCCGCATCACTTTACATTTGTTTTTTCAAATTAAATGACACCGCCCTAAAAAATAATTTTTGGACACCCGTTATAATTTGAATGAATGGTATCCCCCGAAAACCCGCTACAGGTCCCCGTGGTCACTATGTCGGCACCCCAACCGTTTCTAAAAAGCAACATAAAGATACATGCATGCAAGTTTGACCCTGTCAGCTCCGGCCACTGACTGACACAATGATTGCATCATTGTATCTACTACATCATTGCTTGAGAAACTACATGCGTTGTCTGTAAGGATGTACACGGAGTTAAATCTTTTCTTGTAAAACTAATGAGTTTAATGGAAACGATACATCCTTTTTGTTTCGCACCTTTCTTAAATTGTAGTACTTTTTGAAAAAATGCAACAACACCTCTTGCGGATGTGCATTTAGTATGACAATAAAAACGATTTTAAAAAAATCCTTGTTCGTCTCAAAAAGTTTGCTTACAAATCTCACAGTTGTTTTTCGATTCACACCAAAACGTTTCCACCTCCACAAAGTAGCCGAAACGACTGATGTTCGTTAAACACGAAGTTTTTAAGGGGGTCCCAACCCGTCAGCGACCATTCTTAACGCCAATTTTCTAACGGCGATGTCGTACATTTATTTCCATCTGAATATATGTTTCATTTTTACTGTTCCCACCGTTCAACACATCAGTGGACACCGTTTCATCCATCGTTCCTTGTAGATCGGCGTCCTCATTTTTGTAATTCCCGAACCCTAGCTTTGATAGTATCGTCTCCGATGTGGAAAAAGGTCCCTTGTTATATATCGATTTCACGTCCGATATGTTGATGGCGTAGTTGAATATGTCGAACTTGGTGATGTACCCCTTCAGGCCCTGCGCTACCCGCCATGCTTCCCTATAGAGAGGTCCCCGGAGTGCGGAATGATTAGGGGCTTAATGTTAGGTTCTGCATGTCGAGGACGTTCTCGATCGTGTAATAGTTCTCCGCTCCATCAGGCCATTGGTCATGATGTTATCCCTGACCGATGAGCGCGAACTATACCCAACGCTGCAGAGGTTACGTACTCGACCGTAGCGTTCAGGAATTTGGACTTATGGTCCCGGACAGCTCCTAGGGTTGCATTCGTGTTAGATACATTGGTTCGTACGGAGAAATGCAGAGAATTGGTCTTGGCGTCCATGTACACGATGGGGGACGCACTATCCATAGCTCATGGGGTCAAATCCACGTGTGAAGATCAGCTTTGGCAATGAGTGTTATGTCGAATGAGCTTTGTACAGCCAGAAACTGTATGTGAACTCGATGCCGTTCTTTGAATGAAGGGATCTTGGTCGAGCTGTACACGAACGGCTTTGACAAACTCCCGCCCCGCGTACAACTTGAACGGTACTGTTTTTTGAGTATTCTTGGCTGATGAGGTCCTTTGCGTATGATGCGGCGAGCGATGTAGATCAACAGGAGAGTGGTTAGTATAATGCATCACAAAAATACCCATAGTATCATCTTGTTCGCTCATGGTTCCGTAGAGACCGGTCTTCACCTTGGACATTCAACATCCCAATGCTCCATGCCATAGGATCGGCCTTGCTAACCATAGGATCGGCCTTTGCTAACCTTCGGTCTCTGTTTGAGAATTTGACATTCGCTGTATTTATTACACAGAATAATAACATGAAACATTTTTCTTAAACGATGAATCTTGGGCTTTTCTCGGAACACGACGAATACACATGATAATTCCAAAACGTTGCCCGAGCACAACACAGTTCATAAAAAATGTCCCAGTTTATTAAGAACAAATCTGTCGCTAGTAGGCATGTCCTCCTCGTCGTGTATAGCGAGACATCATCTTTTGATAGTCACACAGGTTACCTACTGTTGCCTTTTACTCAGGCGTCTGCGTGTCACAATTCCACGCGGTGGAACTTCGCAAGTGACAACGCATTCGAAACCCCTGCCCCCTTCACCAAGCAATTTGGTGGTCCGGGTGCGTCTATGAAGCATTCTCAGAACGACGTCGTGATGCCCCGATGGGCGCCAGTTCACCGACTACCGTCCCCACGACGTCACTCAACTACAGGGGCGTAAGGCGATGTCCTCCACACAAGAGTTCCGACAGATGCGGCTTCGCGAAGGTGAGGCCTATTCGCCGAGAAGGAGCGCTTATCGGCGCATAGAAACGTTTCGGCCACCTGCAAGTTCGGTCCTAATCGATATCGGGACTAATCGGTCCCTGAGCAAGACGTTTTCGTATGCAACAAGATCGGTTGCGAGCGCGTGGACACGCCTTACTCATTGTTTGGGGTAATCGGGACGGGGCGTCGAGGAGGATAAGATTTTTTAAATTTTTATTTTAAGGGCTGCTACATCCTTGTTGAATGCGCGACACCTCCTTGCACTTCGCCAGTGCATCGTGGGTATGGGGTTCACGAAATTATTGGGTCGTACTCTGCATCCCCTGAGCACCTTGGGGTCTGCCATCTTGGGCTGCGCTTTGTTCGGGGGCTCTCGTTTTTCTAGGAGGCAGGAACACCGTCTGGTCGAGTGGGGACCGATACTAGAGGTCCGGTGATTGTCCTTTGTGAGGATAGTGGTATCGATGCCAGACTCGAACTCTTGGATGGGCGTGTTCTTCTTGAGGGTTGCGCACCACAGCCACTGCCACCTGTTCCAACCGGTTCCCCTAAGGGTGCTTGAGGGGTTATTCAAACGTGTGTCTTGCACGTCGAGAACAACTGACGAAGCAGTCGGGGGATGTGCGATACTCGGCACATTCCGGTGTACCTTTCTGGAATTGGCATGCGGTGCGACCTGGATGCCTTCCTTGTGATGCCAAGGAGTTCGGAGTCGATGTTCCACCATGAGCCGGTTCCCGCACTTCTGTGTGCCCGGACGTGCCCATGACCATTGCGAGCGTCACTCGCTAAGCAAGGGTGCAGTGCGTCGCCGGGGTCTCAAGTTGTATGATCCGGTCCTCGGAACTGTTCCTAGGGTCTACGCGGCTACGGATCCTTCGTCGTACTTGAGATGGCTTGAATGACGACAGTAGCGGATGCTGTCTGCGTTGTGCCTCGTCAAAAAAGTCGGACGAAGGGCATACTGATAGGGTAGTCCATGATGATATGTTAAGAAAGAAACAAATATTTTTGGCATGTTCACGCCATGTCTTCTTGCAATTAATGGGCGTTCCTGCCTCCGCGAGATTTTTTGAAATTTCTACTCAGAATTTAGAGCCTACGGAACGACTCGCTAGCCTGAGATATCAGCAACGAGGAAATCAAATTCGCTTTGCAGTCAGCATCTTGATGAATAAAGCCTACTGTTCGTGTCTGACAGTCATGCCTCATCTCGCCGTCAGGGAGAACAAGAGACCACACACGCACGCACGCAAACGGAGGGGGGAATTGTGAAGAAAAAATGTAGTATCAAAAAAAGGGTTTACTAATAACTACTAACGTGACTGACTGAATGACTAAAGCTGGCTGAGGGACAGGGAGCAAAGCTCAATGAGGATTTCTATAGCAGCGCGCTTCTTAGCGAGGTAAGACTCACGCTGGGAGGGAGGTCTGGTCATGCACGCGAGTGCGAGCACTTGCCCGTGGTTGGTAAAGTGGGGGCACCATTGCAGTTTTTCGCTCAAGAGAACCTGGCGACGGCTGCACGGTTGCCGTGAATGGTGACGGCACTGGCATCCCAGGGTGGGGGAGTACCCCACGGATTGTTCAGATCGCCGTGTTTGGAGCCAACAGGAAGCTCGTTCTTCAGAGGGCCCCGCAACGACCAAACAACGACCGGAGGCCAAGGAGGAGGAGGGGGGGCCCGCTTGAAACGAGACACCAGACAGCAGCAGCCACATAGCAGCAGCAGCTAGGAGCAGCAGGCCACAGCGAGTGAGCGCCTTTTCGGTACCACCGGAAACTCTCCTCGACATGCAAACGTCCTCGTGGGGCCGTCGTCCTCTTGGGAGGGCAAGGGCACTGCGGCAAAGCAAAGGAGGCAAAGTGAGCAGGAGCAGCAGAAGCAGCAGAGCAAAGCAGCAACAGCGCCTAACAGGTGAAGCATGCTTCTATAAGCTTCTTCCCTTTGGGATCTTTTTGCGGAATGCGCAGACAGATTCGGACATTGCACGCAGGAACCTGTCATGGAAATAAAGCGTTGCAATGACTTTCAAATCATCGACCTGGATAAATCTTAGCTTTTAGTCCTTCTAAGAAGGACTTGTTTGAAAGAAAAGGTATTATCCACAACTTGTGAATCTCTGCACATGTTTGATAGATAACATTGATTGTTTAGACGAGATGTTCAAAAATAGAGATATCTGGGGTTTAATCCAAAGGAAGGAAAAGGCGTCAATTTTTTTTTAGCAGGAAATGCAACAGACAGATAAAAAAACAATAGGGGGGCGTGACCGAATCGGCGAAACGCAGATGAGGCAACGCGGACCCCGGCCAATAGACTACGTTTCGAAAAAAATGAAACGTCCAGACAACAATTGTAATCGCCATCGGACTCTGACCTGCTTACACTGTCCTTCAAGACATTGCTGACCTGTTTACCCACTCGTATGTTCATCGCGAAAACACAACGTACTTTCGGGGGGACTGTGGTCAATTTTGAACCATGGCCACTACCCTGAGCTTTTCTCACGAATGGAGAAGGCGGAAGCCGTATGTTGTAGCCCTGTCCAATGTCGAGATCAGAACATGGGACTGTTCCGGCCAGCGAACTCCTCAAGATCCAAGTCCGGGCTGTGAACATGTGTTGAGAGGAACATGATTAGTATTGTGCCCTCCCTACAATCACTCGAACGTAGAATATAATTTGCACCCCACTTCATTCAAAGGCTGGCTCTACGATTTGCCCACTTTTCTTGCGCAACCTACGACAAGTTCTACAAGCCTCTTGGTACCCGCGCGCTCGAGCTCTTGATGTTCCCATCCTGTAATACGACACAAAGAAATACAATGAAGGGAAGCTTTAAGCGGATTAGGCTAAAGAAGAGTCAACATCAGACAACAAAACAATGGACGTTGTACGCAGAACAATTATCAACATACCATCGTCTTTTCTTCCACTGAAAATTATGTCTGCATCCTGCAAACAGTAATAGACCGCAAAATACGCTTCAACCTCTAGTCAGGTAGCGTTATTCGCCTTCAACACTGCAAGCTTTTTGTATATAATATGAGATGGCCGATCTCGCGTGAGATTCTGCAATACTATTTATAGATTCTGCAATATCCTTGTTCAAGTTCTACAATCGCCTGAATATATTTCATGTATAACATAACCATAGTAACACCAATGGTTTGAAATCGTTCCGATACCTACATAAGAGTTTATCATCTCTTCTTAAAACTAATAAAAATATATAAAGGATTCCGACGAGGTTTACAACGGGTTTAGGACATTTTTCTACATGTGTACACAATTCTGTATTTATTCTTCCCCGCCTCGACCAGGAGTGTGTCCAGGTCCCTCTTCTCTCTGGGGTCCACAAACGTTGTCCTGGGGAACCGTGTAAGCGGCATGGTAATCGAACATTTCGTGAGGGGCATCCACGCTGAAATCCACATTGCCATCACTTGAAATCTTCGAAAGTTGCAACATGAGATCTCTAACGATGAACGGACGAAATTCGGAAATGTCTCCCAGTCCCAATGTCACCTTGATCATCGTTTCATCACCTTGATCATCATTATCACCGTGATCATCTTTATCACCATTGATTCATCTCCATACCCTCCCGGAGTGTGCAAGCGACGTAGTCAGTGTTTGTTCTTGCCTCCACGATAAAAGGCTTCGTTGTCGAATGGGGGATGTCCATTTGTTTGATGTTGACAATTATTTGAGACGAAGCATTCTTTGATAATATCCTCAAATTTCACTATGGATTCCATTCGTGTTTCTGAAAGGGCGATCGTTCCGCATACCTGCGCGGACAACATCGTACGATCGTTGAAGAGTGATCATGTCTTTCGGTATTCCCCCCCTTGTCGCGGGTGGCATAGCAAGCTAAGTTCGAAAATATCTGCTTTGCGTATTTTCCGCCAACGAATCGGAGCCGCCCGCTGCATAACTGTTCCTTAGGGATACCGAAAAGGGCGTATGGGTCCACGATGGATTTGTCGGTTCCAATGACATGTTGAAAGAATGAATTAATAAAGAGTGTAAATAAATGGAACAATAAAGTTTGGAATGAAAGAGACGTTAGGAAGAAACTAATCGGTGCACTTACTAACATCTATCTGGTTTCATGGACGGATTTCTCAAAACAAGTGGCTGATCTCAGTGCCACAGAGCACATCGAAATCTTCAATATTCTGAAGCACTGCCCCACGACGCTTAGATACATGCAGAATGCGAACGGAACTTTGTGAGATATGGCCAGTATTCCCCAACGTCTATGGGATCCATTACACGTTTCGTCGAGTAACTGTCGGATCAGTAATAATAAAGGTATGATGGACGACTACAACAACCCGCCCTGTGCAGGAATGCCCGCCTGAAACCAACGGCTAGACTTCGATTCGCCTTTCCTAAATACGAGGCAATTGTTAACCTGCCTTTATGCGTTCGAATTCAGACACACATATCGACGCAATCAAGGAATCCAATAAGAACGGACGCACAAGGGTGGCGGTGACGATGATGTTGAAGACGACTCTGAAGATGTCGACGACTCTAAAGACGTAAGCTGCAGAAAGCTGATGACGGATGACGATGTCTCGATGTCGATGTCGATGTCGATGTCGATGTGAGGGTGTGTGTCGTAGGTATGATAAAAATGTACGTGAGAGTGGACGTAAGCAGAGGATTGTGAGGTGTTCGATGTGATGTTGAAGTATTGATGTTGGATGTATGATGATGTTTGCTATTTGATCCTGCTTGATGTTGGTTTAATGTCGATGTCAATGTCAAAATCGCATGTCGATGATGTCGATGTCGATGATGTCGATGTTGAGAAGATGATGTCGATGATGACTGTTGCATGTTGATGTGATGTTGATGTCGATGCGATCGATGTCGATGTCGATGATGTCTTGTGTCGAGGAAGATGATGATGGTGGTGTAGTGACGAAAAGTCTGTCGATAACTCCGTCCATTGTTGTGGATAAAGATGATGTGGCTAATGATTCACGCTTGGATGAGGCACCTCAAGTGTATGCATCGATGTTGCAGACCGTCACTCGAAGAATGACCACAAGCAAGTTCACCTTGCCAAGAAGAGGCTCACGCGTAAAAGACCGGTCTGTGTGGAGATGTCGGAATTTCTCGAACCCGAGGAGTACGACATGTCTTCATGATCGTACTTTTAAGAACGTGCATATACGGGTGTTACGTTTTAGTGCGTCTGTTGCGTCACAAAAGAGTCTGGTTCCAAGTGTAACAATCATGATTGATCTTACTCAAGTCGATGTCTCACATTCTGGGGGGCGTCGGGTTTCTAGGAGGTTGCAAAGTCGGATGCATCAATAGTATTTGAAGAGGCGCAGCGGAATCATAAATCAGATAGACACCTTGTAGTAGGTCTTCTTCAGGATCCATTGTGTCTCTCGGTATGTAATATTGGGTGTTATCCTAGCCCGATGACATGATTTGTGTGTTCAAAAACATTGCAGTTACAGAACTAATTGGATATAGACCAAGTACATTCGAGACGAGGGGATTTGATCACGATGGTTCTTTCCTATTTTCCATGGTACAGAGACATTCTCTCCTACAGTGTCATTTCCTATGTAACACTACATTTCGCCGCCAAAGTTGCGTACGCGTACTGGACAAGACCCTGTGTAAATGTTGGTTCCACACTTGACAGATAACATTATGAGGATTCTTTCTCATTTGGATTCTCACGCCACATGAGAGGTCCCTTGGCGATTCGCATGTCCGTCGCGCTTTGCCATTCATTTTCACTAACCGAATACAGTGACATTTGAGGAGAAAGCATTACATTTGACGGGTGTTGTACACATGGAGAGTGCCACGTTCCTGAAGCATTGTAGAGGAGATCAACTGAGGCGGGGCGTAATTCGCGGCGTAAGAAACCTCAATACTACGTATCAATAAATATCATGGAATATTACCGGATGGAGAAATTACAGTGACGACTTCACTGCCTTCATCATTCGACGTGAGCAACGAGTTGCGCCACTTTTTGCCATACCGTGAAATGGGACAACTTACTCTCACATGAGTATCCGAATACTACCACAAGTATTTCCGATGCTCAACAACTGGAACCGGGAGTATTTTACTTAGAGATATCGTCACGTATGACAGCGATACGAATGTTAGAATTCCGCTATGTCGCTAGAGGTTACTGATACTATCCGTAGAAACATCTGCCCGTCACGACGATTGAACGAATTTCAGAAGCTAAGGTGAAACGGTACGAAATGTGGACAGCTAGACTTACTCAGTATGATACCGACATATGATCTTCCGTTCACCCTCCTACGACACAAGAGTGATACGATCGCCGCCTGCTAAAAGAGGATACCTTTGTCCTGATACAAACTTTGTGAGAGGAAGAAGACTAATTTATACCCAAACCGATTAACGAACTCGCTCAATGAAAAAAGTAGTATCACTACCAACTTACTAGGAATCACATTTAGCAAGGCGTTGCTTGACCCAAAAATAACGCTTCGACAATATCTGTACAATCTGCCATGATTAATCTCTCTCCTG